>ML369121.1:0-24916 GCA_005239525.1 Nicotiana knightiana
AATTAATATTTACAGCAAAATAGTATAGAATTTGGGTGTGGTCAAAAATTAGTTGTTCACATGCGCGATTTTTAACCCTCTTTTAACCATTGTTGTACGGGTTCCGAGGTTTTTGAGGGATTTTGAAGAGGGAAACGTTGGTTCATCATTGAGGTAAGCTTTTTGGACTTAACAACTCAATTATATGTGATTGGAGACCTGTGTTTAATTATGAAAATCAGTGGGAAAAAGGTGGGGATGGGGCTTGATATTTTGAGACCTTTAGGGGTCGATTTGAGGGGTCAAACAAACTCCGATTTTTGTGTTCTTTATATGTACGGACTCGTGAGACGATGAAGAACAATTTGGTATAAAAATTTTCGGGTTCCTAGACGCGGGACCGGGGGTCGGGTTTTGACTAATTTCGGGTTTTGAGCTAAATTTGGTACTTTTCAATTGGAATTCATTCCTTAAGCATAATTTGATGATAAAAATCTGAACTTGGTAGATTTGGAGCACTCAGAGGATGGATTTAGAGGCAAAGGCACTGCGGAATAGTATTTTAGCCGGTTTTGAGGTAAGTAACGTTCCCAAACTTGGTTCTGAGGGTCCGAAACCCCGAGCTAAATGATTTATGACTATTGTTGAGGTAACGCACATGCCAAGTGACGGGCGTGAGGGTGTGTACCGATTAATTGTGGCCTGGCTTATCCCATGGCACCGCTTAGTGATTATTCCATGATGATATTTGTGCTTCTATTAATGTGGTAATTGTGAACATGTTAGAAATCATGTTAAGTATAAATGCTAGGCTTCACACCGAAAATACTGAGACCCAAGTGGTCGGATATTACTGTCTCAATTTGTGATTATTTGATGTCATATACTCAGTCATGTTATAACATATCACTTCATATCTTAGTCTTAGTATTGTTAATTATATGCATACTTATCATTGTTTCGGGCTGATGGAGGCATCTGTGATCCATGTGAGTGAGATTGAAGAGTAATGACCGAGTGTGGCCGAGAGCCTGTTATTGAGACAGTTATGAGAATGGACTGCACACCGCAGCGATATTTAAATCATGCCTTCGTTGGCTTGATATGGCGCTTGGGCCACTAGGGCCCATCCGGAGTCTTTACAGCCCCAGTGAGCGCATTTATGTGAGTGATGGATCTTCCCTGGACATGGATCTTGTCTGAAAAGGATGTTATGTGAGGGATGGATCGTCCCTGGACATGGATCTTGTCCGAGTGTTGTATTCCGGAGATGGACCTTCTCCATGGGGCTGGATTGGACTTTTTCCTCAGTACGGAGTGACCACGATCACCAAATGATTATGTATGTTCCGGGATGGACTTTTCCTTGGGCCTGAGAGCCTTATACGGTACTGAGTGGACTGCTGTGTGAGGGTTGTGAGCACTATGTGCATATCCACACTGGTTTCATACATATTTTATGATGGCACTTAGAGTATACTGGCATACTTGACATATTTACTCATCCTGATAAACTGTTAGCATGTCTAAATTCGGTATAATTTTGAGGTTTTGTCCGTCACTACTTCTCAGCCCATAGTTTGGGTTCGTTACTTCTGAGTTGGTGTACTCACGTTACCTCCTGCACCTTGTGTGCAGATCTAGGTACACTGGGACCGGGTAGTAGATATTGAGCAGCTGTCAGAGTTTTCATTGGAGTTTTCGAGGTAGCAGCTGGCGATCGCGACCTCGTCTTCTCTTCCTTATTCCACCTGTTGCACTTATTTTGAGAATATGTTGTCTATTTATTCATTCTTTATTTTTTTTTATATAGCAGCTTATGACGGAGTGACACCGGATCCGGGGTTGGAGGTTTTAGATTTAGTTTTTCAAATATTGTTTTTAAATTTCAGATTCTTAGTATTATCAATAAATTCATTTAAAACGTATTTTTACTGGAAATTGAATTTAGCTTAGACAAAAAGGGCAGCTTTCCTGGTTCCACGACAGGCACCATCACGACTCCGAAATCGGGTCGTGACACTCAGAGTATTTGATATTATTTCGTGAAAATGGAACACTATTTTTGGTCGAGAACCCGGTATATTTATGGCCTGAAGGGAAAATTTAGAGTGTCTGACTGAGTGAGGCTGCATGCCTATATTGTGAGGATGCTATGATATGAGTGAGGCTGCGGGCCAATATTGTGAGTGATTTATGCCATGATGTGGCTTGTTATAGCGCTTGGGCTGTAGGATCCCCTCCGGAGTCTGTACACACCCTCAGTGAGCGCAGGTACCTAATGAGTCATGCCTTATGGGCTGATACTGAGTGACTGTGAGGATGCCTGATGGGCTGTTACTGAGTGACTGTGAGGATGCCTGATGGGTTGATATTGAGTGATGGTGAGGATGCCTGATGGGCAATGGTTACGATAAATGATTTTAGCCTGATGGGCAGTTTTATGAAGAATTTTTACTAAGTTTTTGAACTATGATTTACTTCATTTTAAAACTGGCTTTTACTTAGAATATTACTGGGATACACTGATATTACACTTGTTTCAATGTATTTCTAAAAAATGATTTCGAACTTATTATTTGATGGATACTACATGGTGACTTGGTATTTTACTGGTTTGGTGAAATTGTGTATCTGTACTGTGTGTTTTATATTTCTCAGACTGTGATTTATTTTCATTACTACTGAGTTGTCATACTCATCATTACTCCATGTGCCTCTGTGCACAGATCCAGGTGATGGCCCGGAGCAGTAGTTGTCTCAGTTCGTTAGCAGCAGATACGGGATTTCGAGGTAGCTATCCAGCATCCACAGCTTCTCCATTTACCTTCCTTATTTAGTTTTAGCGTTTGAATCAGAGACATATATTATAGTTTTAGCAGAGTCAGATTTATTTATTCTTAGAAGCTCATGACTATTGACTCCAGTCTTGGGAGGTTTTGTTTAGAGTTGTTAGACTATTATTGGGACGTTGAGACTTAATTACATTATTCTATGCTATGGTTGCTACTTATTATTAAATTGTGAACTTTTATAATTGAATAAATGCGTAGGAAGGTGATGGTCAGCTAGCCTAGTTCCACGATAGGCGCCATCACGGCCTGTTAGGATTTGGGGTCGTGACAAGTTGGTATCAGAGCTCTAGATTACATAGGACTCAACGGTCATGAGCAGGTTCAGTAGAGTCTTGCGGATCGGTACAGAGACGTCTGTACTTATCTTCGAGAGGCTGCAGAACTCTTAGGAAACATCTATATCTTTTTGAACTCTTTCGTGCCAATCTATTTGATTCTTGAAATCTAAACTTATGTTGTTTTATTCTCTCACAAATGGTGAAGACACACAATACCGATCAGGGTGACCAGGCACCAGCTAGACACATTAGGGGTCGGGGTCGGGGCTGTGGTAGAGCTGGGGGACCTGCCCGTGCAGCAGGCGGGACAGTTCAACAGGATCCCCCTATCGTTCAGGATCAGGTTCTCGTCGACGTTGCTCTAGTGGACAGGCTCAAGAACCTGCTGTGCCGATTGTTATTCCGGGTCTTCAGGAGACCCTGGCTCAAATATTGATGGTGTGTTCCAGTTTAGCTCAGGCAGTGGCTATGACCACTACCGCCAATGCAGCTCAGACTGGGGAATACAATCAGACTCCAGCTGCATGGGCACCTGAGCCAGTTGTACGAGGTATTCAGGCACCGGGAGCAGCCCCAAATCATCCAGTTGCTCCGGTTCAGGGCTATGTGGTCCCTGCTATGCCTGAGGATAAGCAGCGTAGATTGGAGAGGTTCAGCAGACTTTAGCCTCCGACCTTTAGAGGTACAGAGGGAGAGGATGCCCAAGGGTTTCTAGATAAGTGCCAGAGGATACTACGTACTGTGGGTATTTTGGAGACCAGTAGGGTCTCATTTGCTATATTTCAGTTTGCGGGTGCTGCTTTTACTTGGTGGGAATTATTCGAGAGGCATAGGCCGGTTAGCACCGCTCACCTGGCAGCAGTTCTCCATGATCTTTTTGGAGAAATATGCTCCTCAGTCCCACAGAGAGGAACAACGCAGGCAGTTTGAGCAGCTTCGCCAGGGAGAGTTGTCAGTTACCCAGTATGAGATGAGGTATTCGAAGTTGGCCAGACATGCTTCGGAGTTAGTCCCCACTGACAGGGAGCGTATCAGGATATTTGTGGATGGTCTCACGTATCAGCTTCAGATTTTGAGACCAGAGAGAGGGTGTCTGGAGCCACGTTTGAGAAGGTTATTGATATAGCTCGGAACATTGAGTCGGTTCGCAGGCAGGAGCATGAGGAGAGGGAGGCTAAGAGGCCTCGGGGATCAGTTAGCTTCAGTGGTGCTCCTCCCAGAGGGAAATTTCAGCCTAGCAGAGGTCGTCCATTTAGACTTCAATAGTTAGCTCTTCCAGCTTAAAGTGGTGTATCATCGGGGCAGGTTCCTCACAATTCTCATCAGGGCGTTCATCTTTAGTGCCCTTCCAGCTCAGAGCTCCGCCCGAGTATCATCTTATCAGGGTTCTTCTATGCGAGGTTCATCAGGTGGTTATCATGGTGGAAAAGGTTCTCGTCAGTTTTCATCTCTAGATCCAGGTAGTTGTTATGAGTGTGGAGAGTTTGGACTGTAGTGGAGGCAGTGTCCCCATCGTCCTAGTAGTTCATCTCAGCAGAGGGTTCAGCCCTCGGCTTCAACCCCAGTCACTTCACCACCTACCTAGGCAGCTAGGGGTGGTAGTCAAGCAGCTAGAGGACATCCTAGAGGGGGAGGTCAAGCAGGTGGAGGCCAGCCACGTATTTATGCACTTCTGTCTAGGCCTGGTGTGATAGTATCTGATGCAGTGATTACAGGTACTATTTCAGTTTGTCACACTAATGCTTTGGCTTTATTTGACCCTAGTTCCACGTACTCGTATGTTTCATCTTATTTTTCCCACTTCCGGAATATGCCCCGTGAGTCTTTATTTATGACTATTCATGTTTCGACTCCGGTGGGTGATACTATTATTGTGGACCGTGTGTATCGGTTGTGTCTTATATCTATTGGGGGTCTGGAGACCCGAGTGGACTTGATGTTACTCAGTATGGTTGATTTTGATGTAATTCTGGGTATGGATTGGTTATCACCATGTCATGCTATCCTTGATTTCACGCTAAGACCATGACCCTATCTATACCCAGAATTCCGAGAGTTAAGTGGAGAGGGTCTATAGAGCATGTGCCTAGCAGAGTGATTTCTTATTTAAAGGTTCAGCATGTGGTTGAGAAAGGGTGTGAGTCCTATCTTGCTTTTGTGAGGGATGTTAGTAGTGAGACTCCATCTGTTGATTCTGTTCCTGTAGTCCGTGATTTTTTGGACGTATTTCCTGCAGACCTGCCAGGCATGCCACCTGACAGGGATATTAATGTTGGTATTGACTTGGTGCCCGACACTCAGCCTATTTATATTCTACCTTACCGTATGGAACTAGCAGAGTTGAAAGAATTGAAGGAGCAGCTTCAGGAACTCTTAGATAAGGGGTTCATCCGACCTAGTGTGTCACCTTGGGGTGCGCCGATGTTATTTGTGAAAAAGAAGAATGGCTCCATGCGTATATGGATTGATTATAGACAGCTGAATAAGGTTACGGTGAGGAACCGGTATCCCTTACCTCGTATTGATGACTTATTTGATCAGCTTCAGGGAGCTAAGGTGTTCTCCAAGATTGACTTAAGGTCTGGGTATCATCAGCTAAAGATTCAGGATTCTGAAATTCTAAAGACTGCTTTCAGGACCAGATACGGTTATTATGAGTTTCTGGTTATGTCATTTGGGCTGACCAATGCCCCAGTGGCGTTCATGCAATTGATGAACAGCGTGTTTCAGCCTTACCTTGATTCGTTTTTTCATTGTGTTCATTGATCACATCCTGGTTTATTCTCATAGCCAGGAAGACCATGCTCAGCACTTGAGGGTTGTGTTACAGAGATTGAGGGAGGAGAAGCTTTATGCAAAGTTCTCCAAGTGTGAGTTTTGTCTTGGTTCAGTGGCTTTCTTGGGGCACGTAGTGTCTAGTGAGGGTATTCAGGTTGATCCGAAGAAGATTGAGGCAGTGCAGAGTTGGCCCAGACCGTCCTCAGCTACAGAGATTTGGAGTTTCCTTGGTTTAGTGGGATATTACCGTCGTTTTGTGGAGGGATTCTCTTCTATTGCTTCACCATTGACTAGATTGACACAGAAGGGTGCTCTATTGAGATGGTCTGACGAGTGTGAGGATAGCTTTCAGAAGCTCAAGTCAGCATTGACCACGGCTCCGGTTTTGGTGTTTCTTACTGGTTCGGGTTCTTACATAGTCTATTGTGATGCTTCTAGAGTTGGTTTGAGAGCGGTGTTGATGCAGGATGGTAGGGTGATTGCCTACGCGTTGAGACAGTTGAAGGTGCACGAGAAGAATTACCCAATGCACGATCTTGAGTTGACTGCCATTGTTCATGCCTTAAAGATTTGGCGACATTACTTGTATGGGGTACAGTGTGAGATTTTCACTGATCATCATAGATTGCAGTATCTGCTAAGGCAGAAGGACTTGAATTTGTGTCAGAGGAGATTTTTAGAGCTTCTCAAGGATTATGATCTTACTATTTTGTATCACCCGGGGAAGGCCAATGTGGTGGCCAATGCCTTGAGTCACAGAGCCGAGAGTTTGGGGAGTCTAGCTTACCTTTCAGCAGCAGAGCGACCGTTAGCACTTGATGTTCAGGCTTTAGCGGGTCAGTTGGTGAGATTGGATTTGTCAAACCCTACACGGATGGTAGCTAGCATGGCTTCACGGTCTTCTTTATTTGATCAGATTAAGGCACGACAGTATTATGACGACCACTTATTAGTTCTTCAGGATAGAGCTTGTCGGGGTGATGCTCGGGATGTGACTATTGGTTATGACGGAGTTATGAGGATGCAGGGCCGTATTTTCATGCCCAATGTGGATCGTATTCGAGTTGATATTAGCAGAGGCTCACAGTTTGCGGTATTCTATTCATCCGTGTGCCGCGAAGATGTACCAGGATCTGAGACAGCAGTATTGGTGGAGGCGGATGAAGAGAGATATTTTTGAGTATGTAGCACGGTGTCTCAACTGCCAGCAGGTCAAGTATGAGCACCAGAGACCAGGTGGATTACTTCAGAGCTTAGATATTCCGGAGTGGAAGTGGGAGCGGATTACTATGGACTTTGTAGTTTGGATTCCACGGACTTCGAAGGGTTTTGATGCGATTTGGGTCATTGTGGATAGATTGACCAAGTCCGCGCATTTCATTCCTGTCAGTACTACTTCTACTTCAGAGAAATTGGCTAGTATTTACATTAAGGAGATTGTCTGATTGCATGGAGTTCCAGTTTCTATTATTTCTGACAGAGGTACTCAGTTTACATCTCAGTTTTGGAGGGCAGTGCAGAGAGTCATGGGTACTGATGTATAGTTGAGCACTGCATTTCACCCACAGACCGATGAGCAGTCGGAGCGGACTATTCAGATTTTGGAGGTCATGCTACGGGCTTGTGTGATTGATTTTGGTGGTTCATGGGATCAATTTCTGCCACTAGCGGAGTTTGCATATAATAACAGCTACTAGTCTAGTATTCAGATGGCCCCGTATGAGGCTTTACATGGTAGGAGGTGTAGATCTCCGGTTGGTTGGTTCGAGCCTGGTGATGCTAATTTTTTGGGCACATATTTGATCCAGGATGTGTTGGAGAAGGTGAAGTTGATTCAGGAGCGACTTCGCACGGCGCAGTCTAGGCAGAAGAGTTATGCAGACCGGAAGGTCCGGGATGTGTCTTTTATGGAAGGTGATAAGGTACTGCTGAAAGTATCACCCATGAAGGGTGTTATGAGGTTCGAAAAGAGAGGGAAGCTAAGTCCACAGTTTATTGGTCCTTTTGAGGTGCTTCAGAAGGTGGGAGAGGTGGCTTATAGACTTGCCTTGCCACCCAGTCTATCGAGTGTTCATCCGGTATTTCATGCGTCGATGCTCAAAAAATATGTTGGTGACCCGTCTCATGTGTTAGACTTCAGCACAGTTCAGCTCGAGGGTAATATGTCATATGAGGTTGAGCCAGTAGCTATTTTAGCTCGCGAGGTCAGAAAGTTGAGGTCTAAGGATATAGCATCAGTGAAGGTGCAATGAAGAGGTCAGCCAGTGGAGGAGGCTACTTGGGAGAGCGAGCGGGAGATGCGGAGCAAATATCCCCACTTGTTTGAGACTCCAAGTATGTTTCTAGAGTCCTTCGAGGATGAACATTTGTTTAAGAAGGGGAGAATGTAACGACCATGTTCGTCGTTACGTAGAACCTGCATTATAATTGATGTTATTGACTTGTCATAGGTTGGTTATTCTATATTTGATTTATTAGAGTGGGTAGGCTTGAAATCGAATGGTTGTAGTGAGAGCTCAGTCCTTTAGCCTTTAAAAATAGCCTTAAAATGGGAAAAGTCAACTAAGAGTTGACTTATTGGTAAACGACCTCGAAATGCGGATTTTATGGTTCAGATAGCTTCGTTAGGTGATTTGGTACTTAGGAATGTGTTCAGAATAATTTTGTGATGTCCGGTGTAGAATTAGGCTTGAATTGACAAAAGTTAGTTTTTGGTGATTTCCGATCGGCAGTGGAAAATAGGCTATCGAGGTCGGAATGGAATTCCGACAGTTGGAACAGGTTCGTAATGTCATTTTAGATATGCCTACAAAATTTCAGGTTAATCGGGGTTGTTTTTAATAGTTTTGGCATCGTTGGTGGATCTTAGAAATTTCAAAGTTCTTAGGCTTGAAGCCGATGTAAATTTGGTGTTTTGATGTTAGTTTTGGTATTTTGAGAGTGCAACTAAGTTTGAATGAAGTTATGTGATATGTTGGTAGGCTTGGTTGGGGTCCTGAGGGGCTCGGGATTGATTTCAGTTGGTTAACAGGCATTTTTGGACTTAAAGAAAGAGCTAGTTTTCTGGTTTTGTGCAGCAGGGATTTGTGCATCACGATCGCATGGCAAAGGCTGTGATCGCGCAGAACACTCTAAGGGCCAGGAAAAATTGTGCATCGCGATCGCGTGAATCGGAGTGCGGTCAGTTAGGTTTGGAAGAAGGTGAAGTGCGATCGCGTGGGCTAGGTCTCGATCGCGTAGGGTCATGACAGGCGCGTGGGGGTGAAGCCAATTGGTCTTCGCGATCGCGTGCGTCTGGTTGTGATCACGTGGGGTTGAGCTTCTGTGAAGCGCGGTCGCGTGGCTTATGCCGCGATCGCAATGAGTAAAGTGGGGGCCAGGGAATTTGTTCTTCGCGATCGCGTGAGGACTTCCGCGATCGCAGTGAAGAAATAGCTGGGCAGTTATAAAATAACCCCCCCCCCTCCCGCGACTTAAACCTTTTTTACACTATTTTTGTACGGACAGAGAGCTTTGGGGCGATCTTTGAAGAGGAAAATCAGTGTTCTTCATAGAGATAAGTGTTTTGGACCTTAAAACTCCTTTATGGATGATTATAGAACATAATATCAGTGTTAAATTCATGAAAATTAGTAGAAAAAGCTGGGTTTAGGGGTTGAGATTATGAGACCTTTAGGGATTGGTTTGAGGGGTCAAACAACTCCGATTTTAGCATTCTTTATATGTACAGACTCGTGAGATGATGAATTACAATTTTGTATAAAAAATTTTGGGTTTGTGATGGGCTCGGGGGTCGAGTTTTGACCAATTTCGGGTTTTTGAGCTAAATTTGATATTTTTCGATTTGGAATTTATTCCTTAAGCATAAATTGATGATAAAAATCTGAACTTCGTAGATTTGGAGAATTCGGAGGTTGATACGAGAGGCAAGCGTGTTGCGGAATAGTTTCGGGGCTAGTTTTGAGGTAAGTAATGTCTTTAAATCCTATCCTGAGGATATGAAACTATGCACCCTTTCACGGGTTTTGGAATGCAAAGATTGTAACTTTGGAGATATATTTCCTATTTAGGCAACTATTGAGTTGTGAAACCGATTTTTAAGCCTATGCTAATAGTATTGATATATATTTTGATATGATTTGGGTTGTAAGCCATGTTTGGGGCCTAGTGCCGATCTGGTTACCCCTTGGGGGCTGTTTTTCCTATTTTCCTCACTTGATATCTTATGATTTTCACTCAGACTTTTCTTCATAATTGTTTTGACACTCTGAGTATTTGATACTATTTCTTGAAAATGAAATATTGTTTTGGGTCGAGAACCCAGTATATTTATGGCCTGAAGGGCAAATTGAGAGTGTCTGACTGAGTGAGGTTGCGGGCTTATATTGTGAGGATGCTATGATATGAGTGAGGCTGCGGGCCTATATTGTGAGTGATTTATGCCANTTGCGGGCCTATTTTGTGAGGATGCTATGATATGAGTGACACTGCGGCCCTATATTGTGAGTGATTTATTCCATGATGTGGCTTGTTATAGCGCTTGGGTTGTAGGATCCCCTCCGGAGTCTGTACACACCCTCAATGAGCGCAGGTACCTAATGAGTCATGCCTGATGGGCTGATACTGAGTGACTGTGAGGATGCCTGATGGGCTGTTACTGAGTGACTGTGAGGATGCCTGATGAGTTGAGATTGAGTGATGGTGAGGATGCCTGATGGGCAATGGTTATGATAAATGATTTTAGCCCGATGGGCAGTTTTATGAAGAAGTTTTACTAAGTTTTTGAACTATGATTTACTTCATTTTCAAACTGGCTTTTACTTAGAATATTACTGGGATACACTGATATTACACTTGTTTCATTGTATTTCTGAAAACTGATTTCGAACTTATTATTTGATGGATACTACATGGTGACTTGGTATTTTACTGGTTTGGTGAAATTGTGTATCTGTACCGTGTGTTTTATATTTCTCAGACTGTAATTTATTTTCATTACTACTGAGTTGTCATACTCATCATTACTCCATGTGCCTCTGTGCACAGATCCAGGTGACGGCCCGGAGCAGTAGTTGTCTCAGTTCGTTAGCAGCAGATACGGGATTTCGAGATAGCTATCCATCCAGCATCCACAGCTTCTCCATTTACCTTCCTTATTTAGTTTTAGCGTTTGAATCAGAGACATATATTATAGTTTTACAGAGTTAGATTTATTTATTCTTAGATGCTCATGACTATTGACTCCAGTCTTGGGAGGTTTTGTTTAGAGTTGTTAGACTATTATTGGGATTCTAAGACTTAATTACATTATTCTATGCTATGGTTGCTACTTATTATTAAATTGTGAACTTTTATAATTGAATAAATGCGTAGGAAGGTGATGGTCGGCTAGCCTAGTTCCACGATAGGCGCCATCACGGCCTGTTAGGATTTGGGGTCGTGACAGTCGCAAATTTGTGGTCGGAAAATTCTAGATTTCTAGTATTGGAAAGCAAGGCTTCATTTCGATAAAATGATATTATGCATGAATGAGTTTGAGAAAAATCTAGCATCATCTTGAAAGATGGCATAAACTAAAGTTCTACATATCATGAGTGCGAGGAATTCTACTTTTTAGGGTATTCACCATTCATTAAAAACTTCCTTTCTCACTGCCAGGCGGAAATTGTCACTAATCATCTTCATATGTACAACAAATAATTTTCAGTAGATGGCCTTTTGATTTACTTTTTCTCTTTATAAATATAAACATAAAGTACTTACTAAGGCAGTCGATCACTTAAGTATCTCAAACATTCTAAATATCTGCACTTATGTCTTACCTCTGTGATGAATATATCCAAAAGAGACGGATATTTCCAAGTGCCATTGCAAACTTATAGAAAATTCAGTCACCTTGAATCACATCGAAATTGAGACTTTTCAGAGGTGCAGAACAAAGAAAAAGGTAATGAAGTTCATAATAGCCCCTAAAATGATTACAATTCAATTTTAGTTTTACAATTGCAAGCAAATTAATATAAGCAAGATAATTTACCATTTTTTAAATTGAAGCTACATATTACTTATTTATTCATGTTCTTAACATTACATTTACATTTGCATGTAGCAACTCAATAATTGAATTTCTTCTATTGATTAATCAAAGTTCACCTCTACTATTTTCAAATCAGATTACAACTCTTCATGCCTAAGCCCAGTTAATTAGATCATATTACTCAAATGACTTGCATATGTGGAATTCAACTAATCTACATTAATCACTTATTGATGAAACTAACTAATGAAAGATTTAAAAGTATTTTACACAAAATGTTGGCCTTATCTAAATTCATGTTATCATACCCTTTTGATTTAGACCTGCCATCTAAACAATTACAAAAAAATTTATGAATTCCATGAAGTTTACTTTATAGAAGAAAGAAATGGCAAGTAATACAACACCCTAAAAGAATAATGTTAAAAAGGATATCAAAGTTTCTTTGTTTAACAAGACACCTCAAAAATTTAAATCGAGAAAAGGCAATAGTAGAGAAGCAATGAGACCCTAAAAAGAAAATATTTTAAATCGAGAAAAGCAACAGAGAGAAGAAATGAGTTTATGGAAAGAAACTTACTACCACCAAATAACTCAATTGTAGCTCTTCCTCACTTCAACTCCGGCCAGAAGTAGAAATAACATAAAAGAATTATAAGTGCAACAGAGATTACACTGGAAGTAATTAGAGCGAAAAAACTAAGAATAAATAGAGAAACTACAAGAAGAAAATACTTGGATTGTCCAACAGTCAATATAATGAGGGCGGCAGGGCGAACACATTTATTTGCTTTTGAAGGAAACACAACAACAAAAGATGTCATTACAGATTATGATGCTATCATAAAGCAACTAAAGAAACCAATGTTTAAACAATGATATGAAAGAAAAAAATTCAGTAATTCCTCTAGAAATTGTTGAAATAATCTGCACAACACATCTGAAGAGTTATATATTTAAAACTTTCATCTTAAAATTATATCTAATGATTTTAGGGTTGAAGATGTTTGATGTAATACTCCTAGAAATTACTGATATCACTAGTTACGACACCAATCTTACCTTCCCATTCATAAAAGAACAGAATGAAACGGGAGACGTACCAATTTCCTGAGAGGCAAAGATAAGGCGCACGAGATATAGATTCCTGAGAATGAGAGCTAGATAGCCGCGAAGAAGTGGGTAAAATACCAAAAATTACAATCATTGGTCCATGGCCACAAACTAGATCTGAGAAGAAGAGGGACGGTATGGGCTAGGGTTTTGTTCTTCGCGCGGAACACTGAACGAAAGGAAGAGAATTTAAAAAAATAAAACTAAAGAAGGGTCACTAACTTTCTCAATATTTATTGTCTTAATTTTAAGGTTTTGATTTAGCAACAATAAAAATGTTGCCACAATAGCTCTTCTAATTGGGGCAACTTGGTCGCTTCTAAAATACTTTTAGTGGCGACTCGAGACTTATTTTGTCACGACCCGATTTCGGAGTCGTGATGGTGCCTGTCGTGGAACTAGGCAAGCAGCCCCTTTTAACTAAGCTAAATTTAATTTCCAGTAAAAGTAAAATTTTAAACGAGTTTACTGATAATACTAAGAATCTAAAGTTTAAAAATAATATTTGAAACAAAAATTAAAATCTCTAACCCCGGATCCGGTGTCACTCAGTCATGAGCTGCTATGTCATAAAATAAGGAAATGAAGAAATAGACAACATAGTCTAAAAATAAGATCAACAGGTGGAATAAGAAAGAGAAGACGAGGTCGCGATCGCCAGTTGCTACCTCGACAACTCCAATAAAACTCTGACAGATGCTCAGTATCCACTACCGGGTCCCGGTGTACCTGGATCTACACACAAGGTGCAAGGAGTAACGTGAGTACACCAACTCAGAAGTAACGAACCCAAACTATGGGCTTAGAGGTAGTGACGGACAAAACCTCAGAATTTACAATAAACAGTATACAGAAATTAGACATGCTAACAATTTATCAGAATGAGTAAATATGCCAAGTATGCCAGTATACTCTACATGCCATCATAAAAATATATGTATGAAACCAGTGTGGATATTCACATAGTGCTCACAACCCTCATACAGTAGTCCACTCAGTACCGTATATGGCTCTCAGGCCCAAGGAAAAGTCCATCCCGGAATGTACATAACCATTGGTGACCGTAGTCACTCTGTACTGAGGAAAAAGGCCAATCCAGCCCCACGGAGAAAGTCCATCTCCGGAATACAACACTCGGACAAGATCCATATCCAGGGACGATCCACCCCTCACATAACATACACTTTGGACACGACCCATGCCCAAGGAAAATTCATCCCTCAACATCAATCCGCTCACTAGGGGTGTAAAGACTCCGGAGGGACCCTAGTGGCCTAAGCGCTATATCAAGCCAACGAAGGCATGATTTAATATCGCTGCGGTGTGCAGTCCAATCTCATAATTGTTGCAATAACAGGCTCTCGGCCTCACTCATTCATTACTCTCCAGTCTCACTCACATGGATCACAGATGCATCCATCAGCGCGAAACAATGATAAGTATGCATATAATTAACAATACTGAGACTGAGGTAAGAAATGATATGCTATAACAGGACTGAGTATATGAATTCAAATAATCACAAAATGAGACAATAACATACGACCACTCGAGTCTCAGCATTTTCGGCGTGAAGCCTAGAATTTATACTTAACATGATTCCTAACATGTTCACAATTACCATATTAATAGACATGCAGATATCAATCCAGAATAATTACTACACGGAGCCATGGGATTATCCAGGCCACAATTACTTGGCGCACGCCTGCACGCCCGTCAATTGGCATGTGCGTCACCTCAATTATAGTCATAAATCATTTAGCTCGGGGTTTCGAACCCTCAGAACCATGTTTGGAAACGTGACTTACCTCAAAACCGGCTAAAATACTATTTCGCAGTTCCTTTGCCTCTAAATTCAGCCTCTGAGTGCTCTAAATCTACCAAAAATCAGATGTATATCATTATAATATGCCAAGGAATGAAACCTAATCGAAATTTATCAAAAATACTCAAAAATTCCGAAATTGGTCAAACCTGACCCTCGGGCCCACATCTCAGAACTGGATGAAATTTATACCACAAGATTCCTCATCCTCCTACGAGTCTATACATACCAAGAACACTGAAATCGGAGTCCAAATGACCTATCAAATTCCTATTTTAAGGTCTCTAAATCACAAGTCCTAATTACCTATTTTTACCACTGTTTTTCCCCAACTTTCGCCATTAATCAGACCTTTAATCACATGTAAACGAGTTTTATGTCCAAAATCCTTACCACAATGAAGAACTATCGATTTCCCTCTCCAAAAACCCTTCAAAAGCTTCAAACCCGAATAAGAATGATGAAAGAATGACCAAAATTCGCTAAGGGCCCTTTTTATATGTTCTGCCCAGGGGTTCCGCACCTGCGGACAATACTTTGCACCTGCGGACCCGCACCTGCGGTCCCAGGTGCGCACCTGCGAAGTCCCACTAAAAGTCCAAACTTTGCACCTGCGAGTCCCTTTCCGCACCTGCAGCTTCGCAGGTGCGGCCCATGCCTCGCATCTGCGGATTCCTCTAGCCTGGCCTCTTTTTGCACCTGCGCAAGGACCTTCACACCTACGGCCATCGCACCTACGGCTCCCCATCCGCATGTGTGGTCACACCAGTAAATAACACCAGCAACTATTTTGTTGCAATTTCCTATGTCCAAACCTCCACTAACCATCCGAAATCAATCCTGAACCCCTCCGGGCCCCAACGAAACATGCCAAAACATACCATAACCTCATTCAAGCTTAGTCGAGCCTTCGAAACACCAAAAATAATGCAAAAACACAAAAGCACATCAAATTCAAGCCTATGAACTTTAAAACTTCTAAATTTCACCAATGATGTCGAAACCAACCAAAACACATCCGATTGACCTGAAAATTTGCACGCGTATCCAAAATGACATCACAAACCTGCTCCAACTTCCGAAATTCCATTCCGACCTCGATAGCCTATTTTCCACTGCCGACCGAAAATCGCCAAAAATTAACTTTCGCCAATTCAAGCCTAATTCTACCCCGGACATAAAAACTTCATTCCGAACACGCTCCTAAGTTCCAATTCACCTAACAAAGCTATCTGAGCTATAAAATCCATATTCCGAGGTCGTTTACCCAATAGTCAACTTTCGGTTGACTTTTCTAACTATAAGGTCAACTTAAGAGACTAAGTGTCTCATTTTTCACCATGACCACTCTGAACCCGAGTCAACCAACCCAACACCACACAAAAAGAGATGAACCATACAAGCAATGAAGTAGAAATGGGGGAAACGAGAAAAACTCTCGGAACGACCGACCGGGTCGTTACATTCTCCCCCTCTTAAACAAACGTTCATCCTCGAACGTGCCAAGAATTGTTCCAAAAGCCATCAACCCGCCGAATAACCTTACCATGCACATACCCGGGGGTGACCCCACGTCACCCTACCCCGCATTGACCTAATAACACAACACATTCGAATGCCACTATATCCAACCTAATCCCTACGCCTTAGAACCCGAATTCCATGTCATAACTCATCAACAAGATTAGAATCATGCCTCCACACGCCATATATACCTCAACATGTTGTACCCAACCAGAGTCATAACTCAAGACGACGTCACATGGTATATCACCTATCTCGACCACTCCTAATGATAAGCTCAAATCAAAAAAGCCGCCCAAGTCGCCCAAATACCGGTAATAAACCCGTCATTGAACAGAGACCCGTTATAACACCTCAAATGTACCCAACATGAGAAATGACACCAATCAAGAGAATCGTCTCTCATTATTAACGAGTAACACCAAAATGAAAATCTAAGAATTCCTCACACACCGCCGAACCAAATCACATGAATCAGAAAGAACACAACTTATACGTCCAAACTCTATGATACTCAGCTACTTTACCTTAATCAACTCCTCTAGAAGACCACAACAAAACCGCACCATGTGTGCCTAAAACCAACGAATCGCCGCTCCCCTAAGCAGGGACGGGTAACCCCTAGATCATCCCGGAGCACAGATAAACTCAATAGCCATTAACTGACACTCTCACAATAGCTCTACGGAGTCAAACAATCTGATTTAGTGAAAAACACCTACATCGAGTCATACCTAAAAGTATCATCATCTATCTGACCAAACTACGTCGAAACTGACCCTACTCAGAAATGGCATATCCACCCGGGTCTCCAGACTCCCAATAGGTACCACACTCGACCGACACATGCGTTCCATAACAACAACATCACCCACAAGGGCGAGCACATGAACAGATGTAACAAAATACCCATAGGGGGGTATCCAGAAAATGGGCTAAAATATGATGAACATGTGAATATGAAAAACCGGAATCAAATAAAACTGAAGCTTCTCGTGATGGACTGAAATAATACCTGGGATCACCGCATCAAAATCCATCGCATCCGGTCTGGCTAAAAGTGCATAAAATCGGGCCTGATCACCACTGGGCCGACCTCCCCCTCTAGGGTGACCCCTACCTTTCTGACCCTCACCTCTACTGCCTGGGCGGGTGGTGCGACTACTGAGTCTGAAGTCGAGGGCTGACTCCTCTGCTGATAAGTACCTCTTGCAAGGCGGGGACAAAACCTCTTAATATGGCCCACATCTCCACACTCAAAGCAACCCCTATCGGAGAATGACATTGGGGACTGAAGGGAACCCCTAGCACCAGGATAACCACTAGAAGAACCAGGCATAGATGAACTCTGAACCGATGGTGTCCAAGATGAAATCTGAGATAGTAGGGCACTGAAAGATGGGTGCACCTGATGTGAACTGTGAGGATTGATGTGTGGCTATAATTCATGGTTTAACACGTTATGTGCCTTACATTTTATGTGCATTAATGATAAAAATACACTTCGTATGTGCCTAATGGAGTCTATTTCTTGTGTAGGTGAATTGGAGATGGAAGTCAAGCTAAATGGATGCATAAACGTCGAAAATACGTTCAAGAGGCGAAGAGGAGTGCACCGGGCTATAGCCGGGTGTTTGGGCTGTAAATCCTGGTAAAACCAGGCTTTATCCAGGCGTTTGAGCCTTAAGTCCAGGTCTGGCCTGGCTTTATCTAGGCGTTTGGTCCATAAAGCCAAGTCCCTGGTCTGGTCCAATCCGAGTTTTAAAGATTTTAAGTGTTTCCCGGTTTGAATAGAAGTCTCCTACACATTTAGGGTTTATCCCGAACATATAAATAGACCCACCCAAAAACAAAACTTGAAGGGGAGATGCCATTAGAGACAAGAGACGCCTGTGGAATACTACTCAGAGAAGCAAAACATTGATTTTTACAGCTTTTATTCATTACTTTGTAGTTTAATGATGCAAGTTATTTTGGGTTTGATTCTTATGAGCATGAGTAGCTAATTTCTTTAATCTAGGGTTTTGGTGGAACCCGTTAGGGATGAACTTATTGTGATATTAATATAGCTTTGGTTGGTTGATTAAACTTTATTTGTTCAACTACGTTCTTGTTGTAGTTGATTGAAAGGGCCCTCAATTAGCTGTTCCTATTTATTATGTATCTACTTGAGAGAGAGTGAATATTTAGGTAGTTGTTTGAACAACACCACTCCCGGAGTATAGACGAAAGTCATAACTGAGGGTTTAGAGGTTGGATTAGAAATAACAATACCTCGGGTGCAATCTAAAGTGAGCTGTAATGCAATCTAGCTAGCGTAACTTGAGAGAGTGCGTCTAGTAAATTATCATAATTACTTGAGAGAGATTTATGGTAGATAGAGTGTTCATGATTGATAGAGATNAAACTATATGATGTATCCGAGAAGGAAGTTCACCGATGGGGGAAACCATAACCTTAGACCTTTATTATAATTGTTTACATCATATTGTTAGTTAATCGTTACTTTATTACTTATGTCAGTAGAAATAGTAAAACATCACCAATTAATATTCAAAAGTATTGAGAGAATTGATTAAGTAAAAGTTACGTATTCTAACGACTTGATTGATACGTAAATTCCCTGTGGGATCGACTCTTGGCGTAATACTCCGGATTATATTTTCAGCGCCCGTTTAGTATTTCTATAAGGCATAATTGAGCGTGATCAAATTTTGGCACCATTTCCGGGGAATCAACGGTGTTATCAATTGAAGTTGGAAGAAAGATAAAATTTTGAAATATAGTCAATTTTCTTCAATTTTCATTTATACATTGAAATTTTAACGTCTTCTAACTTGGTTGTACAGGTGCATGCCTAGAAACTCATCGAGAACTGGTGAAGTACTTGAAGCCTTATCAGAACCCGAGAAAGTTTTTAAGGCCCTAAACCGGGTCAACCGGAAAAGCAAACAACAACCATCAATTGAACAACTTGAACTCGACATGGAAGATCCAAACAATAGGAACAACAATGGGGATGTTGTGGTAGACCCAGTTGCACAGATAGGGGTAGAGGCTCCTTTATATGACCGGGCTCAACCCACGGCAGAGAATTTGGCCATTGCGATACTAGTCCCTCAGATATAGGCCGAGTCCTTCCAGATTACAAATAATATGTTGCACTTGTTGCAGAACAAGGGACTAACTCCGGGTCATACATCGAAGACCCCCAGCAGCATTTGAAGAACTTTCTGTCAATTTGCAAAACACAGAGGCAGCCAAACGTCACTCAGGAGGCAATAAAACTGTTGTTCTTCCCATTCTCAGTGACTGGAGCTGCCCAGACTTGGCTAAACTCACTCCCCATCAATTCCATTACCACATGGGAGGAGTTAGTTAAGCAGTTCGTGAACAAGTTTCATCCACCCAACAAGACTGCTCAACAAATTGATGAAATCTTGAGCTTCAGACAGAAACCAGTTGAAACATTGCAGGAGACATGGGAACGATTTAAGAGAATGCTGGTTATCTGTCCACATCATGGTATTCCAGAGCAGATGTTGGGGCAGCATTTTTATATGGGTCTGGCTGATACTGTTAAGGAAAATGTTGATGCTTCAGCTGGTGGAGCATTCTTGAGAAAAACGTGGAGAGAAAGTCAGATCTTACTTGATAAAATGGCATAGAATTCAGGATGGACAACCAGGAATGCACCCATTACTCCTGTAGTTCACTCAGTGCCATTCGATCCATCCAATACTATTGCAGAGAACGTGGCCACCTTGATAACACAGATGAGCATACTAACTAAGAAGGTGGAGGAATCAGGGCAGAAACAGCAGGTACACATCGTAGATACAACCAATGGGGGATTATGCACATCTTTCATTAGTCAACCATTTGGTAATCAGTGGAATGCAGAATGTGATCACCCTCCTTATCCAGAAAACATGATTTATATGTCGAATTATGGAAGCCAGAGACAGGGGGCAGAGCTGGGGTCAGCAAGTTCAACCATATAGAACACCTCACCAACAGCAGAACGGTGGAAATATGGCTGTCATGAGACCACAAGGTAATGCAGCACCATATCAGAGGCCACAAGGTTATAATCATCAGAATCAACAACAAGCATACTACCCTCCTCAGCATCAATAGGGGGGAAGGCAAGAAGATGGGTTTTCCAGATTATAAGCTATGATGCAGCAGGTTATTGGGTCAAATGCCAAAAGTAGTGAGAGAGTAGATGTACATGATGCAGCTATTAAAATTATTGAGGTACAGTTGGGCCAGATATCTATGGCAGTGAACAATCGTCCTCGTGGGACTTTACCTACATCCACTTAGGTAAATCCTACGGACCAGGGCCCAAGGCAGCTGATGGCAGTGACTCTTTGCAATGGCAGGGACTTAGACTTGGAACTGGAGAGAGCTCGTGAGAGCAGACAGGTTGAGACACGGGTACCCGTGCCGATTGAACTTGATGATCCAATAAACTTGACCAAGTTAACAGTGCAACCTACTGAAGGAGAACCCAGTGCACAGAGTGAGGCTGAAAAAGAAGTGGAGATAGCCCAGGAGCTGGTAGTTGAGGTGGTGGCTGAGAAAGAAAAGTCCCAAATCACTGGGAAAAAGAGACAGCCAGCTCCATTCCCTCAGAGGCTGGCCAAATACCAAAAGGATGAACAGTACAAAAAGTTCTTGGACATGCTAAAGCAAATACAGGTAAATATCTAATTGATTGATGCGTTGAAGGAAATGTCTGGTTACGCTGAAATGATGAAGGACTTGATGTCCAGAAAATTTGACTTCCAAGATCTGGCTACTGTCACCCTTACTCAGACTTGTAGTGCGGTGGTGATGCGTCCTATTGCTGAAAAGTTATCTGATCCAGGGAGTTTTACAATTCCTTGTACCATTGGCAACTTAGTCTTTGCCAAATCTCTATGTGACTTGGGGGCCAGCATTAATCTGATGGCGCTGGCCATATATAAAAGACTGGGGATTGGTAGATCCAGACCAACTTCAATGTTATTGTAGCTAGCTGACAAGACGGTAAAGAGACCGTCAGGCATTCTGGACGATGTATTGGTGCAAGTGGGGAAGTTTGTGTTCCCTGCTGATTTTGTGATACTAGATTGTAAAGTGGATGAGGAAATTCCCATAATCTTGGGAAGGCCATTCTTGGCCACAGGCAGAGCCCTTATCGATTGTGAGACTGGTGAACTTAAGATGAGGCTCAATGATGAAGAAATCACTTTCAACGTGTAGAAGTCTATGAGGCAACCAAGTGAGTTTGTCAACTGCTCTCTTATTGATGTTGTGAATGTGATCCCGAAAAAATATGATACCTCCATGACTGTTGGGGACCCTTTGGTTGAAAGTTTGATGAATCTAGATAATATGAACGGTGAAGAACTGGCAGATTGGGTGTTAGCACTTGATGAAAAAGGAGTATGGCCAAAGGCTCTCGAGTTTGAGTCATTACACGTAGAGGAAAGAGAGAGCCCGCCGGCCAGTCCATCTATTGAAGAACCACCCAGGTTGGAACTGAAACCACTGCCACCTTATCTGGTTAATAGGAACAAAGAACCCATGGTGACGTACAGGGAGTGCTAGTGGAGCAGGCTAGACTGGATGTTGAGGATGTCGATATGGTATAAAAGATACTAGAATTAACCAAGGACATTGATGATACATATTTTGTTGAATCTAGTGTCATTAGTGTTGAGGATGTTGATACACACTCCAACCATTTTTTTACATTGTGGTTGGATGATGATATGAAAATAGAGTCGTCCGAACCACCTGAGGAGTTAAGGGATAAAGAACAAGATGCCTACATTCTGGAATTCTTCTTGCCAGAAAGTAGGGAGTACACATTTCATCGAAAGGCCAAGAAGCGCAGATTACTACATTGTTTTATTGGGCCAGGCAGATTTGTTCCACCACCCCAGGAGCATGATCATAGAGCAGAATCAAAACTTGGGGTCCAATTCATAAGTTCAAAGTGGAGGCATAAAGTGATTCAAGCGGTTGCTCGAAGGAGCAGGGAAAGCAAAACTAATGGAAAGGATGACGACGCGACTTGAGCAGGGAGTTTCTTGCACCTTACTTTTATTTCTTGTTTTTTCTATATGTGATGCACTAAGGACATTGCATGAATTAAGTGTGGGGTGTTGTACATATTTGTTGTGAGTTGTTGTGTTTAGTGTGCGTTCTTGTTAATAGTTTTAGCTTTTCTTGTTAGTAATTTTTTCTTTTTTTTAAGTTTTGTAGCTTTTTTTGTAATATTTTTATTTTAGGTAGAACAAAACAGAAAAAAAAATTTAGAAATATGTGGACTCTTCCCGACGATGGATCTCCTAGACAGTTCTCTTGAGGGAAGTAAGTCTAAAGAAAATACCAAAAAGATTTTTTTTTGTTTTAGGTAGTGTAGTAATTCCCCCTGGTTTTTCTTTGGACCACGGTTCTTTTCCAAGGGTTTTTAATTGAACCGGGTGTAGGTAGTTTTTTTTTAATTTTTAGGAGTAGTAACCACATGGTTGAGAAATTAATTGTGGAAATATCTCGGAACTTTTTGATGCCTTGAGAATAGTCAGTACTTTGATTGTGATGCTTAGGCTTAATTTTCGACTCCAGGATAAATACCTTGAATCGTGGATTCTTAAATTTTCTTAACTGCTTTGACTGGAGTGTCGTGATAGATCCAATCCTGAGTGAGTTATGTGCCATGTGTGTGAGAGTTTTGTATGTTATTCTATGCATTGCATTTGATGTCTAGAACTTGCCCCGTGTGTGTGCAAAGCGAAATAGTAGTTTTGTTCTGTCTTGGAAGTGATATAGGCATTTTGTTTGTTGAGCCAGCTATATATATTTACCCACCTAATTGTTATGTATCGTAGTTAACCCCGTTGAGCCTATAATCCTATTTCCTTGGCAACCACATTACAAGACATAACCCTTTGTTTGAATCGATCATATATTTGAACCTTGTCACCTCTCCTAAGCACTAGAAAATGTTATGAAATATGGAAAAATTAAAGTGTGGGGTGGTAGGTTGGTTTTTGAAGGGAATAATTGAAATAATGAGAAAGGTGCACTGTTTTGAAAAGTAAGATTCACTTGAAAAAAAAAAGAAGAAGAAAAAGTTGAAAATAAATAGTTGTATTGTTGTGAAAGAAAAATATATATGTGGTGACTCTTAATTTAATTGTGCTTAAAGAAGTATGGGGTAATAAATCTGGTGTGAAGGTGGAGTTAGTTTAATATAAGTTTGAGGTTGAAAGCTAAAGTATATGTATTAAAGTGCTTGGGGAGGTGTAGTCACTCTTACATCTAAATGTATCCTACCCGTCCCCCAGCCTACATTACAACCAAATAAAATCCTATTTGATCCTAGGCTGAATGAGCTCGATTAGTAGAGTAGTACACTACGGGCAAGCCTATGGTGCATCTTTTGTGGCATATGAATGTTATTTTTGAGAGTGAGTGAATTATTTCTATCTTGAGTTCCTAAGTTTCTTAAATTTCATTTTGTGTGGAACTAACTCTTTGATTTGGTGAGGGCACATGATTCATGAAGGAAAGGTAATGTTGTTGACCTCTAAGTTAGAGTAGTGAGTGGATTGTGAATAAAGTATGGTATATTTTAGTTGACTATTGAGGCGAGGATGTCACACCTCTGTGCTTGAACTGTTTTAAAAATTCTTGGTATAACGTGTTAAGGGATTTGCGTAATAAGTTGTGTACATGAGTGTAGTTTGATTGCTCGAGGACGAGCAAAAGTTTAAGTGTGGGGTGTTGATGTGTGGCTATAATTCATGATTTAACATGTTATGTGTCTTACATTTTATGTGCGTTAATGATAAAAATACACTTTGTATGTGCCTAATGGAGTCTATTTCTTGTGTAGGTGAATTGGAGATGGAAGCCGAGCTAAATGGATGCATAAACGTCGAAAATACGTTCAAGAGGAGAAGAGGAGTGCACCGGGCTATAGCCGGGCGTTTGGGCTGTAAAGACTGGTCATACCAGGCTATAGCTGGGTGTTTGGTATATAAAGCCTGGTAAGACCAGGCTTTATCCAGGCGCTTGAGCCTTAAGGCCATGCCTGTCCTAGCTTTATCCAGGCGTTTGGGACATAAAGCCAGGTCCCTGGTCTAGTCCAATCCGAGTTTTGAAGATTTAAAGTGTTTCCCTGTTTGAATAGAAATCTCCTAAATGTTTAGGGTTTATCCCAAACATATTAATAGACCCAAAAACACAACTTGAAGGGGAGATGCCATTAGAGACAAGAGACGCCTGTGGAATACTACTCAGAGAAGCAAAACATTGATTTTTACAGCTTCTATTCATTACTTTGTAGTTTAATGATGCAAGTTATTTTGGGTTTGATTCTTATGAGCATGAGTAGCTAATTTCTTTAATCTAGGGTTTTGGTGGAACCCGTTGGGGATGAACTTATTGTGATATTAATATAGCTTTGGTTGGTTGATTAAACTCTATTTGTTCAACTACGTTCTTGTTGTAGTTGATTGAA
>ML369123.1:0-43804 GCA_005239525.1 Nicotiana knightiana
TTATGTGAATTTTATGATGGGATCGGGTGGCACGCCGCCACGGGTATGTTATTAGGATCGGGTGGCACGCCGCCACGAGTATGTTATTTGGATCGGGTTGCACCTTGCAACAGTGTGATGATGAGTAAGGTTCCTATATTTATTTTTCTTGTGTTTTACTTTCTATTTTCTGAGAAGAGTTCATAATAAGCTACATGAGTCGAGTAGTCTTTTCCTGAGTCATTTCTTTATGTATCATGTTCGAGTTATGGCCTATTGGCGCATTGTGGTGTCATGTGAGACTGTTGGTCATGTTTGGGGTGATTGGTTGTTTGAACAGTTCATACTGGGCGAGACGAGATTATTGGATCAGGGATCAAGTGCGATGAGATTATGTGAAATATACTAAAGGACAATTACCATTATTTGGTTCGAAATGAGATGATGATCTAAGTCAAAAAGGAGAGATTCAATGTTTGCTTAACTCTGCAGTTGGGTATGAATTTCTATACATCTCCTCCGTTGTGGTGGTATCATCAGAATTATTGCAGGATGTATGTATATTTGTTATGAGGTGCATCGAGAGCATCGGATTCGTGAAATTTTGGCTATTAAGGTTCAGGGAACGTCATTGTGGTTAGATGGTGAATTTTGCGGTGCATGGTGCTAATTCAGCAAAGGTATGCAGTAATGTTCTGGTATATCGTGTGGTAGTTGATCGTGTTTATATATTGGAAGTAGGCCTGGTAGAGAAATTTCAAGTGTTGGGACTCGATTCTGAGCTTATTATATGGATAAAAGAAGAAATCTTCAGATTTAATCAAGCTAATGTACTCAACCGAGTTGTGGTAGCACGAGCAAGTTCTCGAAATGTTAAACAGTGATTTAAGATAACTCCAGAGTAGTTCTTAGCACGTTCGAGGACGAACGTCTGTTTAAGTGGGGGAGAATGTAACGACCTGACCGGTCGTTTTGAGCTCTAGCGCATCGTTCAGCAGTTTGAAGTCGTGAGCAGCTACATTTTCAGGTATTATGACTTGTAGCTGTGGTCGGAATTGAATTTCGGAAAGTTTAGAGTTGGTTTGGAAAGAAAATTCTCATTTCAGAAGCCTTAAGTTGGAGAAATTGGCTAAGATTAGAATTTTGAGTAAACGACCTCCGTATCAGGATTTGAAGGTTCCTGCAGGTTCGTATGATGATTTCGGACTTGGGCGTATGTCCGGATCAGGTTTTGGATAACCCGGGGGCGTTTCGATGCATATTGTGGAAGTCAGCCTTTTTGAAGAAATTTCCTAAGTTTTTCTTGAAGCGCATTTCAGTGATGTTGATGTCCGTTTGGGATTCCGAGTCTGGGAATAGCTTCATATGGTGATTCTAGAATTGGGAGAGCTATCGGAAGTGAATTCGGATGTCCGGAGGTCATTTTGAAGTCATTTGGCTAAAGATAGAAATTTGAAGGTTTTTGAGAAATCCGACCGAAAGTGGAAATTTTGATATCAGGGTCGGAATGCGATTCCGGAAGTTGAAGCAGGTCCGTAATGTCAAATATGACTTGTATGAAAAATTTGAGGTCAATTGGACATGATTTGATAGGTTTCGACGTCAGATGTTGAAGTTGGAATTTCTAAGTTCATAAAGTTTAAATTTTAGTGCGATTCGTGATTTTGGCATTGTTTGATGTGATTTCGAGGCTCGACTAAGTTTGAATGAGGTATTGGGACTGGTTTGTAGTTTTGGTTGAGGTCTCGGGGGCCTCGGGCGTGTTTCGGATGCTCAACGGGTCGATTTTTGCCTTTAGAGGGTTGCTGGTTTTCTGGTGTGAGTGCAACAGGTATTTACTCTATGCGATCGCGTGAGTGGGTATGCGATCGCATAGAAGGATTTGGAGGCTGCTTGGATTTGGCCTGTGCGATCGCGGGTAGTTGTTTGCGATCGCATAGAAGGATTTGTGAAGGCTGCTGGGTTGTCCTATGCGATCGCAGGGTCTGGTGTGCGAACGCATAAAGGAAAGGGGAGCTGGGGGCCCTTTGGCCTATACGAACGCAGGGAGGGGACTGTGAACGCGGAGTGTTGGCTCGAGGAGGCTATGCGAACGGGCTCAGGGTGTCGCGAACGCAAAGAGTAATTGGGGCCTGGGCAGAATAGTTTATATGCGAATTTTGGCCATTTCCTCACTATTTTCATCTTGGCATGGCAATTTTGGGAGGCTTCAAAGAGAGGATTTATTCATGCATTGTGAAGGTAAGTAATTTCTTCACGTTTTTTTAATTAAATACAAGATTAGTACATTTATTTGGTACGGGAAATTGAGGAAAAATTTGGGAATGTTAAAGGAAACCTAGAAATTTTGGAAATTGGAATTTAGCCACGAATTGAGCATGAATATTTAAGTAAATTGTATAATTGAACTAGTAAAGCTATGGGTAGAATGTATCTTCGAGAAATTTTGGATTTCCAGGCATGTGGGCTCGAGGGCATTTTGGTCATTTTATTTCACTGAGCGGAGTTGGGAAATTATATAATTTGGAATTGTTGCGAATATTAGAGTATATTTTCATTGGTTTGTCGTTGTTTGGATAGTTTTGGAGCGTTGTGCAATGATTTGAGTTGCCGAAAGGGCTTGGAGGCCGGTTATGGAATTTTGGAGCGAGGTAAGTCTCCTTTCTAACTTCGTGAGGGGGAATTGTCCCCCTAGGTGAACTAATTAAGTATGTGTTACTATATGCAGGGGCTACATACGCACGAGGTAACGGGAGTCCATGCGTAGCTACTTTTATGCCATGTGCGGGTAGCCTAGTACCCACTAGCATGCCTTACCTGTTGTACCTGCGATCCTGTCTATAATAATAGATTGCTAATATAATCGAAATTGTAACCGAATGACTAAGGAAGATTAGAGTTTATTTTCTTAATCATCTAAAAAGAGAATTGATTTTCCTTCGTGGGCAATTGTATTTCCGGATAAGGTTGTATTATTAACCATTATATAAACTTGGCAAGTGAATTTTGAAAAAGGATTTAAATACTATTTTGTGATTTTTAAAAAGAAATATCTGTCATTTACTTGAGTATTTGTGTTCCCGACGTATTCGGGGGTGGATTGTTAATTGTGCATGTCTGCATGTGACCGCTTCGCAATTTACATTCCGCGAGCGGAGTGTTATTTCCCCCACTCTCATGGGAGCGGTCCA
Source organism: Nicotiana knightiana (assembly GCA_005239525.1). NCBI lineage: Eukaryota > Viridiplantae > Streptophyta > Magnoliopsida > Solanales > Solanaceae > Nicotiana > Nicotiana knightiana. The sequence goes on from ML369123.1 coordinate 3,171, forward strand.
TACGCCACGACGGATTTAAAATGCACTTTTGGTATGGGCCGTTCGATCCTCGGCAGTGCATAGACATGATTATTATATTGAGAGGTGCACTTATAAGACGGGCCGTTTGATCCTCGACAGTGCACATAGATGATTATTATATTGAGAGATGCACTTTTGGTACGGGCCGTTCGATCCTCGGCAGTGCATAGACATGAGTATTTTATTGAGAGGTGCACTTTTGGTACGGGTCGTTCGATCCTCGGTAGTGCACATAGATGATTATTATGACGGCTCATGCCGGTTTCCCTTATTCCGTATGCGCATGCTAAATTGTAATATTTTTCATGGATTTTTAAAAGTGACAAGATATTTGGGGAAAACAGAGAGAAAATTGTTTATTTAAGATATTTGGAAAAATAATGAGAAAGTGGTAACTGTTTGTTTACTTCCAGTATTTACTTGGATTTCAGTGCCTTATATATATGCTGCTTTACTACCTTTACATGCCTATCGTATTCATCTTATACTGTTTATTAATTTGCTATCCCTTAGTGAGTGTCAAATTCGACCTCTCGTCACTACCTCTCTGAGGTTAGGCGGGCGACTTAATGAGTACACGGTGTTTTTGTACTCATACTACGCTTGATGTGCATTTTATTGTACAGGTACTTTCATAGCAATGTGGAGGATTCGGAGACTTAGGAGAGCTGCATCATCCGGAGGCGATCCGCAGCTGACAGAGTCTCCCTCGTACTGTATTTATTTTCATTTTAAATTCCTTGTCCAACTTGTATTTCGGACAAGCTTTGTAATGATTGTATAAATTCTTAGAAATTGCTCATGTACTTGTGACACCGGGTTCTGGGATGTGTTGGGATATATTTGCTAAAGGGTAATGTTTAAACTATTGTTTTACTCGGCAGATTTTATTTAATTAATATGTAATAAAGTGAAAGGAAATGCTTTTTCATAAATGTTAAAAACAGGAAATTATTTCAATTAATTTATGATTGGCTTGCCTGACAATGATGTCCGGTGCCATCACGACCTTATGAATTTTGGTTCGTGACACAAGAAATATAAAAGTAAGAACATATCCAACATTCAGTGGCTTCTTGCTTCGTGTCGGAAACGAATAAGAGCATCCAATAAAAGACGATTTGATTCTTATAGAACACTTGGTTATCAACCCCAATGGTAATAGTGGTGCATTTAATAAGGAAAACATATATTTTCATCATTAGATTAAAACGCAATTTGTGCTAATTACATGATAGAAACTAAAGTGCTATCTTATTTAGCAGAAATGAATATGTTGATCAACTAAATAGAATGTTGATTTCTAAGTTTTATGGTAAAAATAAAATATTTTTCAGTTTTGGCTCAACAGAAGATGATATCAACAATAACTACTAAGAAGAATACTTAAATACTTTAATACCAAATGACCTTCTATCGTACATGTTTGTTGTAAAGTTCATTATTTCTTACGTATGTTAGTGTCACCATATATATAATAGACTAAGTTAAAATTGATCTTCCATTTCATATAGGTTGATTTTGAAGAAAAATATGTATGTAATGCTACTCAAAAACTTAGATCCGCTGAATAGCTTATGTAATAGTACACATATGGTATACAGAAGTTTTGACAATAACGTCATGCATACGGAACTTATGGTACTGGTCAATATGCTTCTAATTATTTGTTTATCCCCGAATTCAACTTTCGTCTTCTGAATTAAAGAATAGCCTTTTAAATTTGTGTAAAAATAATTTTCTGTATGTTATATATTTTTAGTTATAATAAATGAAGCACAAGGACAAACATCCTGAATATTGAACTATATTTACCACAATATTTTCTTACACGATTAACTATATATTGCACTTTAAGAGAGATGTCAATATTGAAAACAAGAGTTTCGGTTATGGCAGAGTAACCAAATCACTAGAAGGAAACATATTAAAAAAACACCATCTATAAAGAAGTATTCGGTAAGATACCATTGCATTAGATACCTTTAAACTACAATATATAATTATTTACTTAATATGACTAGAATTGATCATCTATTTAAGTTCTGATGATATCATTTCATTTTGAATTCACGTATTATGCTAATGTAACAATATTTTTCGTCATTTAGATGATTGTATAGTGTGAGGACCCGGTTGGTCGTTCTGAGAGTTAGCGCCCCAATCTCCTAATAACTGCTTTCCCCACTTTTATATCTGCTTATGGGACTTGTCGGAATGATTAGTTGCAAAATTCGGAGTGTTTTTGGACACATAGTCCCTATATATAAGTTTAAGCTTTAGAAATCAGACCGTAGTTGGAACTGTGTGAAGACGGATCCGGAATGGAATTCCGTTGACTCCGTTAGCTAGGTTGGGTGATTTCAGGGCTAGGAGCGTGTTCGGAATATGTTCTCGAGGTCTGTAGTAGATTTAGGCTTGAATTGGCAAAAGTTAGAATTTCGGCGATTTCGGACGATAGGTGAAATTTTGATATCGGACTCGGAATGGAATTCCGAGAGTGGATTTAGGTTCTTAGTTATTTATACATGTGTGTAAACTTTGAGGTCATTCAGACTAGTTTTAATGTGTTTCAGCATAGGTTGTAGATTTTGGAAATTTCATAAGTTCTTAGGCTTGAATCCATGCAAAATTGGTGATTTTGATATTATGTGATTTGTTTTGAAGGCTCGACTAAGTTTGGATAAGGTATTAGAACTGGTTGGTAAGTTTGGTTGAGGTCCGGGGGCCTCGGGGATGTTTCGAATGCTCAATGGGGTGAGTTGGGACTTAGGAAACCAGTTGAAGCATTGCTGGTGCTGGTGTTTCGCACCTGCGGAAGGGGAGCCGCAAGTGCGGACACGCAGGTGCGGGTAGGGGCTCCACAGGTGCGGTCTTTTTCAAGGACAACCAGTGTTCGCAGGTCCGGTCTAGGTTCCGCAGGTGCGGAGCCGCAGATGCGGCCCAGTGACCGCAGGTGCGGCCCTAACTCTGTTAGGGAGTTTTCGCACCTGCGATGGATTTTCCGCAGGTGCGGTCCAAGAGTCGCAGGTGCGGAATACATGGGCTGTTTAGACGAAAATCCGAGGGTTTGAAGTTCATAATTTCTAAAACAATTTAGAGCTCGGGAAAATGCGAGTTTTTAAGAGATTTTCACCTGGGCAATTTGGATAAGTGATTCCTACTCGGTTTAGACTAATTTCCACAATTATACACTTGAATCTACCCTTTAATTTCGAATTTATGGTGAAATTTTTTGATAAAGTTCTTAGGTCAAGCTTGCGAGTTTTGATCGAGATTTTTCTATCCGGCTAGAGTAATTCTTGTATGGTTAGACTCGTGAGTGAATGTGTGTCCGAAATTTGTAACTTTTACCCAATTCTGAGACATGGGCCCGGGGGACTTTTTGGGACAATTTTCCAAACTTCGCGTATTAGCTTCGAACTAATTAGTTATATTCATTCCTTAAAGTGATATTTACATTATGCAATTGAATTGAATAGATTTGGCCGTTCGAAGTCGGGTACTCGTGGAAAGAGCGTGATTTTGAGTTGAGTAGTTCAGTCGAGGTAAGTGGTTTGCCTAACTCTGTGTTGGGGACTTCCCCTTAGGTTGTTTTGATACTATTTGTTATATGGGCGCCGTGTACGTGAGGTGACGAGTACGTACACGAGCTATTGTTGCTTAATTCCATTTTTCTTATCCATTCCATAAATTAATTTACTCATTTTCACTGTTTAATGTGCTACTTGCGTAGTTTAGATTAGGAAAGCATGCCTACCTGTTTTACCTAAATTCCCTATTTGATACAATGTGCACCGTGTTAGTTAGTCTTGATCTTGTTCTTGTCTGTGATTCTTTTGTCGAGCTGTTTAAATACACCGTATCCGATATTCATTCGCATTGCATATTTAAATTGGGAGTACGGACGTATTCTAGGAGCTTTCCCCATGTACTGCATATTTAAATTGGGACTACAGAAGTATTCCTGGAGCTTTCCCCTAGTACTGCATATTTAAATTGGGACTACAAACGTATTCCGGGAGCTTTTTCCCTGTACTGCATATTTAAATTGGGACTACAGACATATTCTGGGAGCTTTCCCCCTGTACTGCATCTTTACATTTGGAACTACGGGACGTATCCCGGAAGATTCCACCGTGTGATATTTGTGCTGAGCCAAGGGCTCCCTGTCGCTGTTTTACTTCTCAGATTTATGTGTTTCTACTGCTTACCTTAGAATTTATATTCCTATGTACTATTTTACACTGTTTTACTTATAAAAATCCAGTAGAGCCTTAACCTGACCTCGTCACTACTTGACTGGGGTTAGGCTTGACACTTACTGGGTACCAATTATGGTGTACTCATGCCCTTTCTTGCACATGTTTTTCGTGTGCATATCCAGGTACCAACACTTAGTTTCGTGGCTAGGGGTCCGAGCGGCTGCTTCGAGGAGACCGAAAGGTAATTCTGCCGTGTTCGCAGAGTCCTTCGAGTCACCTTCCACTCCAGATTTAGATAGATTTTTCATGTAAATTCCCTTACGTTGTATAGAGCTATTTTGAGACAGAGCTTGTGACCAAAGTGATATTTCGGGTTTTTGGGAAGTTGTATTTTGTACGCGCCAAGTGGCGATGTTTCATTTGTAGATTTACTTTATTCCGTCTTTATTTTATTGCTTCTATTTAATATCTTTTCCGCAATTAGGCTTACCTAGTCGTAGAGACTAGGTGCCGTCACGATGCCTTTCGGAGGGTAAATCGGGTCGTGACATGTAGTATCAGAAATAAAATTTCTGTTCATTAATCAAATTTATTATTCCTTCATATAAATAAATATTTAAATAATCACGTGTCATTATTAAAGTGCAATGCACGTTTATAAATATTAATTTACTGCAAATTTTGCATATTATTTGGATAAATAACGTAAATTTGTCGGTGCCTGTGAATAAAAAGGGGATAAAAGAAGCGAAAAGGGTATGATTATGTGTCAAGGTACAACATAATGGGAGATTGACACACAAAAGGGACTTTTTGGGCTGGTCTTGAAAACTTGTCCCCAGAATTGATAATAATACGGAAATGGCCCCCCATAAGTACATTATGGAAATTGCCCCATATGTACATACACTCGTTTAATGAAATTAATCTAGACTAAGATCGATAAATTGTGCCATGCACAAGTTATGATAAATTGCTAGGACTTCATGTCAGAGGAGGATCCAGGATTCAGATTTTGTGGGTTCAATTTTTAAGATCTTTAGCATTGACTCCATTGTATTTTTAAAGTTACGGGTTCAGACCTACTATTTTTTGCAATTTTAATGAATTTTTACACATAATTTATGCTCAGCGACGAAAGTACTGGGTTCAAATAAACCCGACGAGTATACTCTACATCCGCCTCTGCTTCATGTTGTGTTTAACTTAGCTATCATGTTACATAACATGCAAATTCTACCAGGTTGTAATTACAAAAAAGCTACAAACAAAAAGACGAAAAATACATGTTAGAATGGCAGCACGCAAATTACGAAAAATTGGTAGGATTTCATGTTTTATTCAACCTACATATTTGATTGTCACGTTTCACCAATGATACCTCATTTAAAGTTATAATTTTATTCTTATTGTCAAGCATTTATGACAAAAAGGTAGAACTTTTAACTGTATTGATCATATTACTATAGTAACGATCCGATCGGTCATTTTATTTTCTAGATCCCCATTTTTCTAAATAAGACTCTCCGTATGTGCTCTTACTATTTTATAACTTACGGGGATGGTTAATTCGGGATTTGGAAGGGTTCGGGTTGAAATCGGAACAATTAGTTCGTAAATATTGGCTTTAAAAGGCTAAATTGGACTTGAGTCAACGTTTTGAGTAAACGACCTCAAAACCGGGATTTGAAAGTCCCAATAGGTTCGTATGATGATTTTGAACTTGGTGTATGTTCGGATTGGATTTTGGATGAGTCAGGAGCGTTTCAGCGCTTAATATTGATAGTTGGCACCTTGAAAGTTTTAATATTTTTTAAATTTGGTTTGGAGTAGGTTTTGGTGTTATCGAGGTGATTTTGGGATTCCGAGCCTGGGAATAGATCCGTATGATGATTTAAGACTTGCACGCATAATTTGGTGCCATTCCGAGTAGTTTAGGTATGATTCAGCGCGTTCGGGGTAAGTTGGAAGAACTTGAAGTTCATAAGTTGATCCTATTGGTTTTAGCTAGTGATTCTTAGTTTTAATGTTATTTCCACGTTTCGAGGGTGCTAAAGAACTTGCTGGTATGTTCGGACGAGGCCTTGGGGGCCTTGGGTGCCACTCGGATGTTGTACGGATCAAGTTAGAGCTCAAAAAGGGCTGCTGGTGCACCAGTTCTAATGTGCCCGCACCTGCGAGTTCTTGACCGCAGGTGCGAGCCCTTGGCCACAGAAGCGGCTTTGGGCATTTAGCCAGTGGTCCGCAGAAGCGGAGAAGAACGCGCATAAGCTGGATCGCAGATGTGGCCCCAGGTCCGCAGAAGCGGAAATGCTAGAGGCAGTGAGGTCCTTTTAATGCGAGACTTAGGCCATTTTGGGTTCATTTATTGCAATCCTAGGGCAATTCTGGAGCTCTTAGAGAGACGGTTTCACCTAGCTATTGGTGGTAAGTAATTTCTATTCAATGTAAGTTAAATACATAGATTATGGATAGATTTTAACATGTAAAATTGTGAAAATTTTGGGTTTAGATAAAAAATCTAGGTTTTGATAAAAAATGAGATTTAACCACGAAAATGATTATGGAATGGGGTGAAAATTATATATTTGAGTTCGTGAGGTTATGGGTAACAATTTTCTTCGAAAATTTCTGGAATCCGGGCACGTGGGCCATGGGCGAATTTTAAGAATCTTCCAATTTGGGTTGGATAAATACTCTAATATCTACGTTATTAACTCTTGAGAGTATATTGATTATTTTATATAACATTTGGCTAGTTGTGAATTTTTCGGCACCAAGTGGGGTCTTTAGAGTGAACTTGTGACTGGAAAGTGAGCTTTGAGACGAGGTAAGTCTCTTGCCTAACCTTGTAAGAGGGAATTTACCCCATAGGTGATTTAAATAATATTTGATTCTAATTATGGGGTCTACGTATGCACGAGGTGACGAGAGTCCATGCGTAGCTACTAATTTTGGTATGTCCGGGTAGTTTAGGACCCAAATCATGAAATACTGTTAATATTTGCACCCTGCTTGTTAATTAAAGTGCCTAAATTATATTGGAACTTTATAAAGGAATAGTAAAAGACCTAATTTTACTTACTTGAGTTTTGGCAGGTTACTTGACCGTTTATAAAATTCTGCTTCTTTATATATTAGCCTTGTAATAATTTTTAAATCGGATGTTTGTAAAGTATCCCCTCTTCTTGTGGAGTGGGCCGAATGCCTCAGTAGTAGAATAGATGTATCTATGGTTCGTGTCGCATGATCCTCGACAGAGTACACGTTATTCTGGATAGGCCGTACGACCTCGACATAAATCGTGCTTAATAATACTCAGAGCCTAATTATACTTGATATTATTTTATGTCCTGTGGGGGATTGTTAATGACAAAAAATTGACTTGGAAATTACTATCCATGGAAGAACTATTCATTCCTGTTTGTTATTGAATTATTATTATCATTATTTACATAACCCTTGCTCATTTAAAATTTTTGTATTCATATTGTTAGCCCATAGTAAGTGTCAATGTCGACCCCTCATCACTACTTCTTCGAGGTTAGATTAGATGCTTACTCGGTACATGTTGTTTATGTACTCATACTATACTTTTGCAGTAATCGTGCAGGATATGAGGTTTCACACCTCCTTTTTCACCACCCCGGATTAATGAAGGGGTAATAAGGGAGTTTTTTCAATTAAAGTGACATTATTCGGATTTGGGATTTATTTTAATTTTCAGAGTCGCCACCCGAATTTTAGATGATGCTCCGGGACACCGTTTAATTTTTAAAATCCCAAATCGAGAAAATTTTGACTCTGTTTTGATTTGTCTGCGACCAGAAATCCGAGTATTCTGTTAACCCGGGAGAAGGTGTTAGGCATTCCCGAGTTCCGTGGTTCTAGCACGGTCGCTTACTATTAATATTTGGCCTAAATTATCTGATTGTGCGTTTTTGCCTATTGTGCATTTAACCTCTTTAAAAATTAGCCGCTTTTGATAAGTATGTATTTATCTTGAAAACAAGTCACGAGAACGTGCACTTGTTATGCTTTTGAACGTATTACAATTACGCCACATGAAATGAACCCGTAACCGCAACACGTGATTTTATTATGATTTGAAGTTTGAAGACGGGGACATGAGTTGTCGAGCCCGAGTGTAGCTTACGTAATCAAGACTATTGGTCATGACAGTTTATAGTGCCTATTTGAGGCAATATTCGACTACTCCTTATGTTTTCTATTTTTGAAAGAGCGTTTTAGTTTTAAGATCAATTAGGACGTTTATGGATTTATCTTAAACAAGTCACAATGACGTGCACTTGTTGTTTTTAAGCACATGGCAACACGTCACATGAAATGCACCCGTAGTTTCTATGTGCATTTTTATTAGTTGTTTGGAGTTTGAGAGTCGGGGGCATAAGTTGCCACTCCCGAGTGTAGTTTAGGGTAATTTTGAGGTAATGATCGATTTTTGTCTAATTTCAAACTAAAGGTATTCATTCTACCTAAGGATTGCCTAAAATAATGTCCAATAGCCTAAAGATAACATGTTTCGGGCTATGGCCATATTTTAGCCCCAAATTATTTAAACTCTTTTGGCCATTCCTAATTGTGTCTAATTAACAAGAAGGGATACGTATAATTTGAAATAACATCACTAGGGATAAGCATAATAGGAACGTTTGCACAAATATAACCAGAATCTGCGTCTTAGTGTTATTTTCGGTCATCATTTTTTTTTGGGAAAAATTACACTCATATACATTCAAAGATTTGCCAAATTGTGTACAAGTAAATCACCAGATTTTCAAGGATGCATATTGTCAAAAGTGAATACTTGGTGTTTGAATTTTGTAGTCTAGGCCTAATCTATAGTTTCTTTTATCAGTCTGAATATGAACACGTGGCACTGGAATTGAAATTATTTTGTAAAGAATATGTTACATACGTTGTTTTCAGAGCGTTTACTAGGTGCGAAATGAATTAGGCATGATTAATTCTACCTTAAATTGATGGTAACAATAATCGTGATAGCCATTTTTCAAATCAGCGTGTTTATAAAAATCCTATACATGCCAGCTTAGATATACACTCAACTTCCTACTGTTGTCATGCTATTTTAGAGACAGGGATTGGATTATAAATTCACTAATAAAAGCAGCCTACTTTTTAGAGAAAAAAACAAAAAAAAAAAACAACACATGAATAGTAAGCAGAATTTAAATATATACAGTCTAGTCTTTAATTACAATGATTCTGAAAATGAATATAAACTACTGCCATCTAAATACATTTTTCAGAAAAACTAAAAAAAAAACTAAAAAAAAAGAAATTTTTAGCTAATTTGCCTAACTTGAATTCCCTTAAGGCCATACACTTGTGCCTTCCTTTGGAATCTGTAAACACCCCAATTGATTGAGTGTTATGCAACTACCAAAACCAAACTGACCATGGAAAGGTCAATTTTTATTCTGATAATGCTTGTGTTCAAACTATATTACCTGGCAGAATTATTTATGCACTTTCTCAGGGTGAATGTGATCATAAGAGGATCAACTCACCTATGGACTTGTCATTTTTATACTTGGAACCTTTAGTCCATATTAATTCCTTAACTTGATTATTTAGGTGTTTCAAGAGGATAAATTTGATCAGTATAAAGGATTCCAGATTTTCTCCTCTAATGAGCCTTTGATTATCCATTTTACATCCTTTGAAAGGATAATTTCAGCAAGTTAACTACTGCTTATGCACTGTAATGAGACGAATTTGACTATCAAAGAGTCAAATTCACCTACCTTAGTGCTAACATTAACATAATTCTAAACTATATGGTACTTTAATTATCTAGGCATTTTTAGGGGATGAATTTGACCATTCAAGGGTTCAAATTCCTCACCTTAATGCCCTTCTTAACTACATACTTTATACCCTTTAAAGGGTGATTTTTAGCCATTTATACTGCTTTTTGTGCACTATTATGGGGTGAATTTGACTATCAATAAATCAAATTCATCTACCCTAGTGCTAACATTAACATAATTCTAAACTATATGGTACTTTAATTATCTAGGCATTTTTAGGGGATGAATTTGACCATTCAAGGGTGCAAATTCCTCACCCTAATGCCCTTCTTAACTACATCCTTTATACCCTTTTGAGGGGTAAACTTCAGTCAACTAGTGTTTATGCACTACTATGGGGGTGAATTTGACTATCAACAAGTCAAACTCATCTATCCTAGTGCTAATACTAATCTATCTAGAGACTTGCTTTTTGAATCTCTTTATTGACCAAAGAGACTCAATTGAAAGCATATTTTGTGCACTCTTAGGGAAAGAATCTGACCATAGAAAAGGCTAGATTCAGTCATCCTAGTGCAGCTTATTCTATTATTTGGAACTATGAATATTAACTAAACGGTCATTAAACAACATACACCAACCAAAAAATACTAATATCAAAACAGTATTTGTCACACTCACAGGTTCATTATCATGTTAACAAACATCTATAAAACCACATTTACGTACAACAGAAGAAACAACCTTATTTATCAAGAACGTCAAGCTTAAGCAATGAGTAAAAGAAGAAAATTCCAATCCAGCACTTCCTTAAGAACAAGAAGAGTTAATACATAACTTTTTAAGAGTAAAATAGTAGAAACTTGACCAAATAAAGGTCAAGTGTAGACAAGAAACAACAAAAGAAGAAGAGAAGTCCAGGAAACAGCAACAGAAAACCATAGAAAACCCTAGAAAAAACCGGCAACCAGCAACAATAAACCCAGAAGCTCTAATAGTATTTTCCCTTTTTTTTTTTGAAAAAAAACCTTTTGTTTTTGAATGAAAAGTATTATGTAGCATCTAGAAGAGAGTATTTTCAGAATGTCAAAATCCTCTTCTAACTAAATGGAGGGGTCTATTTATAAGATATTTGGGAATGGGATATTCTTTGGAATATTCCCTATCCAAAAGCTGAAAAATAGTACAAAATAGTACATAGGGTAGCTGTCAACCTTATCTTTGTGACAACTGCCCCTATTCTAGAATTTTCTTACCTATTAAAAGACCTTTTTACCCTTATAAATCTGACTTCCTAATATACATCACCTGATATACCCCTTGAAGTCCCTATATTTACCATTAGGTAACCAGGGGTACTTACTTGGGTTTAGTTTAGTTAATTAACTCTAGTCAGCTTACTATTGTTAACTACTAGTTATGTTCTTTAGTTAGCTATTAGTTATTCTTAACTAGGGTTAAGTTAGTTAGTTAAAAGGTTAATTGATTAAGTTCCTATTAGTCAACTAGGTTTAGCTTGTTAATGAATGCAAGTCAATCAACTTAACTCCTTAACCTAAGTTAACTGATTCAATTTGGTTAATTCAACTCGATTACCTAAAATCAGAAACTTGACTAACTATTAAGCCTAAGTTAACTAATTTGTTTTAGTTAATTAATCCTGAACTAGCTATCTTAGACAACTTTTAGGATTTAGTTAACTAGTTAAGAGACTATTAGACTAGGTTAACCTATTAAACAAGTGATTATTAGGAAATTATTGTTAACTAAATTAGTCTTGATAAGTCTAGGTTAAAACATGACCAAAAATTATTTTAGAACTAAGTATTAGCCTAATTGGTTGATTAGTTTCTAATTACATAGTTAACTACCTAGTCTTGATAGTATGTCCAAAGCTTGGGATTAACAGGGGTAATTAACTTGTTAGGATCAAATTTTACTAGTGAAACAAGAGATTAGGGGACTAACTATCAAAGAACTCTAGAAATCCTATATGCATATTGACCAAGACTTCTTAGTCAATCAAATTATCATACAAATTCATATGAAAACCGTTTAACAATCATGACAAGGACTCTGCCCAAGGACAAATACATGACTTCTATGAACTGGATTTAAAACTCAAGCTAACATTAAAACATAACCAAATTACTTAGCTACGCATACGATGGAACATAATAATTTAAAACGGATCAGGGCAAACAACCATACATGAATCAGTGAACACAGTCTAAGCTAAGAACATGTTTATCAAAAAATATATTTTGGGGCTTCGAACTAATCAAGCATGAAAAGGTAAAAGAAACTAATCAAAACAGTGATAAAATTAGAATAAAACAGTGACACAAAGAAAAAAAAACTCTGATTAAACTACGCCTATTCATGCTAAAAAATACATGAAACACATAGAAAGGGGGGGGGGGGGTACCGATAAAAAAACCATTTGGCCGGAAAATGGGGGGTTGCCGGACCTCGGCCAGATTCCGGCGAGTTTGAAAATGACTCAAACCCACAGAAATCTATAGCCTTTGTTGAGATTTATCGATCCGTGTAGGTTAGAGCCATTAGAAGTCTCTGACCCGTCTTGTAGACGAAAACTAGGGTTCCGTTTTCTAGATTTAAATTTAAAAGAGATTGGTTGGGTTCTAGGGGAGATGGATAGTGGGACGGGGTTGAGGAGGTCGTGGATATCATCTGGTTAAAAGTTGGGGTCGATTGGAGAAGCTCCGCCGCCGGAGGCGATTTTCGGTCGGCAGAGGACGGTGGCTCTGGGCGGCTAGGGTTTGGGGCTTAGAGAGAAGAGAGAGAGACGGACATGGAGTGTTTGGGAGGTGAGTTCTGAGAGGGGTGGGGGTGTGTTAGGACACTTATATAGTAGAGGGGGTGTGGATAGCGGGACGAGGTTGAGGAGGTCGTGGAGATCATTTGGTTAAAAGTTGAGGTCGATTGGAGAAGCTCCGCCGCCGAAGGCGATTTCCGATCGGCGGAGGACGGTGGCTCTGGGCGGCTAGGGTTTGGGGCTTAGAGAGAAGAGAGAGAGAGATGGCTGGGATGGGGAAAGGTACAAAAATGGGGTCGTTTAGTTAAGTGGGGGGTTTGGACAATTTATGGGATTTGGGCTGGGTGTAATTGGGGTTTAGGAAGGGATTGGGCTTGGGTGTAGTGGCCCAGTCCGATTTTTAGCCCTTATCTTTTTTAATCCATGAACCAAATTACAATAAACCTAATTAAATTGCTAAAACTAAAATTAACCCATGAAATCAATTAACTATTTTCCTATATTATTTAGATAATGAGTCTAAATTAATTTATAAAAAGTAAGAACATTAATTTTAAATGGTGATACCAGTAATTATTAAAAGACCCGATTTTTGTGGTTTTTCTTCTAAGAAATGTGATTAAATAGTGTCACTAAGTGTTAATTTAAAACAAAAAACCTAATTATGCAAGAAAAAAGATTTAGAGATTTTGTTATTTTATTTTATAAATTTAAAATATAAATTACGATTAAAAAAATGCAAATAATTCATAAATACACACTAAATTCACACAAAAATCTATAAAATTAATTTATTTATCAAATTTTGTAGAAGTATTTAGTAGGTGAAAAATTACATGCTCACAGCTGCCCCTCTTTGCTCGGAAACACGAATTTGGGCAAAGATAAAGTGAGCAGTTATGAACAACTTTTACCTGTTAAAATATTCCAAGTGAAGCGTTTTTGAAACGTCTGACGAAACCCTGCTTCAAAGGTTGCCTACATATCCTTGGTATAAAAGAATTAGGTTAGTGTAGTTCTGGAGGTTTTGGTAGCTGGGACTACCAGGTAACTGTGATTTCACTGCTGAAGCTGCTGCTTACTGCTTGCTGAGCTCCTTATTACACCAAAATCAAAATGAAAAAGACTAAACTAAACCTATCAACTACGGGTTACAAGATTCCTATATATGAGTCTTCTGAAGCTCGATCTTGAGTCTTGGCTGCTTCTTTAAACAGACTCTGATCTGAATCTTGATGCTTGTTAGTTGTAGGTGCTGGTTCAAACTTCTTCAGCTTTTCGGATCAAGAATGGACATGCATAGCTTGTGACTTCAATCTGTCTCGAGTAGTCCACATCTTTTTCGCTTCTGTACTTTGGGGTCCGACTCTTTCCTTTTCTTCTTTTCTTTTATTCTGACTTGAGACGTCTTCTTTTGGTCGTCTCGAATCCATTGTCCTAAATTGTAATCTGCGCAAAATCAAAACCAAACTGATGAAATTTTCTGCCCTAGTTTTTACCAGGAAAATTTCACGAGTTATTTTAACAAAATCCATGCTACTTTATTATTGAAAGCGATGAAAAGCCCGGAGCAGTGCACCCAGAGTTGTTGTAGACTAGGGAGTGGATACTCTATGCCTCAAATCAAGATCAACTAGAGGTTGGAGACCCTATGTTGTAAAATAAAATTAACTGGGGATTGTATACCCTATGTTGGAAAATAAATCATTTAGGGGACGTATACCCAAAATTGGAAAAGAAAGCACTAACTAGGGGATGTATACCCTAAATTGGAGAAGAAAAGCATCAATTAGGGAATGTATCATTTAGGGGATGTATACCCTTAACTGGAAAAGCAAAACATCAATTAGTGAATGTATACCCATAATTGGTCAGGCAAAACATCAGTTAGGGAATTATACGCTTAACTGGAAGAGCAAAACATCAGTTAGGTAATGTATACCCTTAACTGGAAGAGCAAAGCATCAGTTAGGGAATGTATACCCTTAACTGGAAAAGCAAAACATCAGTTAGGGAATGTATACCCTTAACTGGAAGAGCAAAATATCAGTTAGGGAATGTATACCCTTAACTGGAAAAGGAAAACATCAATTAGGGAGTGTATACCCTTAATTGGCATCGACTAGGGAGCGTGTACACCTATGTCGGGAAAAGAAAATCAATTAGGAAATGTATACCCTTAATTGGAAAAGAAAACATCAATTAGGGAATGTATACCCTTAATTGGAACAGAAAAACATCAATTAGGGAATGTATACCCTTAATTAGAAAAGAAAACATCAATTAGGGAATGTATACCCTTAATTGGAAAATAAAAGCATTATTTAGGGAATGTATACCCTTAACTGGAAAAGAAATCATCAATTAGGGAATGTATACCCTTAATTGGAAAAGAAAAGCATCAGTTAGGGAATGTATACCCTTAACGGGAAAAGGAAAACATCAGTTAGGGAGTGTATACCCTTAACTGAAAAAGAAGTCATCAATTAGGGAATGTATAACCTTAATTGGAAAATAAAACATCAATTAGGGAATGTATACCCTTAATTGGAAAAGAAATCATCAATTAGGGAATGTATACCCTTAATTGGAATCGACTAGGGAGCGTGTACACCCATGTCGGGAAAAAGTGTAGTTGGGGATTGGAGGCCCCATACTACTTTGACTCATTTTCAACTTCAATTGTTCTCTTTTTTTACCTTTTATCTTTCTTTCTTTTATTTTTTTTATTTTTGGGCATGCGGGAAAAGATTTTTGGAGGAAACTTCCCTTTCTTTGGAGTCAATGCTGCAGAGCTCCTTCTAGCTCTTGCGCAATTCCTTTTGATTGCACCTGCTTTTTGCATGGTTGCTTTTGCACCTGTTTCTTATTTTCAAACAAATAACAATTTGTTAGTTTGAAACGGTGGTTGGTTTTGCGGCCTTGATTTTCAACTGCTTGATCTCAGCCTCTTTGACGAAAATCTCAACTGTTTGCTTGCTTGTTGGGTTTCATTTCTAAGCCCGGGGACCCTAGCTTTCTAGATTTCATCGTGGCGACTGGTCATGTAGGATACAATATTTCAAATTTATTCTGCCTTTATAGGCCTTTCATTTGCTTCTCTTTTGGATTTTCGGAGTATCGGGGGGAGGGGGGATTTTTGGCCCCTCAAATTCTGCCGTACCGGTTAGTCTCGTGAGGCTTAACCTTTCCAATTTTACTTCGCCTTTATCGACCTTCCATTTCTGGTCTTTCCCCTGTCTTTAATTTAAAGCACCTGGAGCGCTTTGGCTTTTCTGACTTTGTCGAGAGGGTTAGCCACGTGGGAATTAACCTTTCACTCCAATTGCCTTCATAGGCATTTTGATTTGGATCTTCTCCTTTCAAGAATTGTGTTTACAGCATCGGCCATTGTGGCCAGTCGGGATCGACTTGATGCCCCTGGTGAGGCTTGGTGCCCCTTGTATGTTGGCTCGCGTCAAATGAGAACCCTGTAAATCAGTTTTGCTATCCTTTGTTTGTCTTATTTCGGGAATAGAGTTAGACCGAAAGGGATTGAGAAACAATAAATGACAGAATGGATAATGAGTTTAAACGAAAGGTATTCCTTTCAGGGAAAGGAAGGAAGGACTTACCTGGAGTGCATGAAGACTTTAATGAACATGACATGCCTTTTAGACTGGATGCCTGATCTGTGTAAACAATCCAACTCTCAGAAATTCATCACAACTATCACATCGAGATTGAGAAACCTTGCCCCGGACTGTGTCCATGTCAGTGACCCGTTATCCTTTTCGATCAGTGGCGCCCTTTGTGGGTTTTCACCAACTAACCTCTCTCATTTCTCTTCTCACCATCGCCTTGTAGTGCTCTTTGCGAGTTTTCACTAATCAAGACTCTATCATTTTTGATTTCTCTGCTTACTATCGCCTTGTAGTGCTCTTTGCGAGTTTTCACTAGCAAGTCTCTCTCATTTTTATTTCTCTCATTTTCTTGCACCAGATTCGACACTGTATCCTCCAACTTTAAACATGTTTTCCAATTGATCGGAAGGACTTGAACAGGGTTTTGGTGAAAAATAATTTGTATTGAATTACAACTTTGGAACCTCTCCGTCGAAATTATCGCCAAATATATTATAACATCTGTCCCAGCTTAAACTCTTGGGGAAATGTTGAATTTTATTTTGGTGTGACTGAACCCCAGGGAGAGGCTGCCTACGTATCCTTTCAAAATCAAGTCGAATGTAGTTCAGTGAAACATTTTTTTTTGAAAGCCCTTTCAGGTTCCAAAGAGGGTAATCAACGGAAGGTAACCGGCTCAAAGGGTTTGCAAAAGGGTTAATGGTGTTTGGGTAGCGAGAATGAAAGCCTTCGTCATTTCAATCGGAGAAATTTTAATATTATGTAGAGGATCAAATGTAGTACCTTTTGACTGCGTCTGCATTGACAGCCGTTTCGGGGTCATTTTCTTTGATGTCTCCCAAGTATAACGCTCCTTTTGGTAGCAATTTCCTTCTTATGTACGAACCATTCCAATTTGGGGCGAATTTTCCTTTCGCCTCTTCGTGGTGCGGGAGGATTCATCTTAAGACAAGTTTCCCCACTTAGAAGTTCCTAGGTCACACTTTCTTATTGTAAGCGCGGGTCATTCTTTGTTGGTACAACTTCCGTGGCACACTGTGGCCATCCATTTCTCATCAATCAGAGTTAATTGTTCCAGTCGGGTTTTGACCCATTCATCATCCTCAATTTCTGCTTTGACAATAATCCGAAGGGAAGGAATTTCAACTTCTGCGAGTATTACGGCTTCAGTGCCATAAACCAATAGGTAAGGAGTAGCCTCAACCGACGTGCGTACGGTCGTGCGATATCCCAACAATGCGAAAGGCAGCTTCTCGTGCCATTGCCTGGATGTTTGAATCATTTTCCTGAGAATTTTCTTGATGTTTGTTTTGCTGCTTCAACGGCGCCATTGGCTTTGGGCCGGTAAGGGGTGGAGTTGCGGTATGTGATTTGAAAACTGTTCACACACCTCCCTCATCAAGTTACTATTCAGATTCGCTACATTGTCGGTAATGATAGTTTTTGGGATACCAAAACGACAGATGATATTAGAATGCACGAAATCCACCACTGCTTTCTTAGTGACAACTTTGAACGTGACTGCCTTGACCCATTTTGTGAAATAGTCGATAGCAACCAAGATAAATCTGTGCCCGTTTGAGGCCCTTGGCTCGATTGACCCAATGGCATCCATTCCCCAGGAAACAAACGGCCAGGGTGCTGACATAGGATGCAGCTCTGATGGTGGTGCATGGATTAAGTCGCCATGTATTTGACACTTATGGCACTTCCGGACGAAACAGAAACAATCTATCTCCATGGTCATCCAATAATATCCAGCCCGCAAGATTTTCTTTGTGAGGACGTACCCATTTATGTGGGGACCTCATACTTCCGAATGCACCTCGCTCATTATGCTTCGGCTTCTTCGGCGTCTACGCATCTTAATAGATTTAGATCGGGAGTCCTTTTATACAGTACTTCCCCACTTAGGAAGAAACTTCTGGCGAGCCTTCAGATGGTTCTCTTCTGGTCTCCGTTGGCCTGCTCTGGATATTCTTTTGTCTTCAAAAATCTTTTAATATCATGATACCATGGTTGGAAGTCGGGTTCTTCTTTGACCGTGTTGCAATAACCATGTTTTTCCTTAATTTGGATCTCCAATGAGTCTATGTGAACATTACCCGGATATGGCAGCATTGCAGCTAGGGTGGCCAGTGTATTGGCTAACTCCCATTGTGGAACCGAGGAATATATCTGAACTCGACAGCTTTGAATTGCTTGCTAAGATCCTCCACATGCTGTCTGTAGGGAAGGAGCTTAACATCTCGAGTTTCCCACTCTCCCTGAGCCTGTTTAATGATTAAATCGGAGTCCCCCATTATCAATAGCGCTTCTACATCTATGTCAATGGCCATGTTCATGCCCATTATACAAGCTTCATGTTCAGTAGTATTGTTCGTGCAGAAGAAACGGAGGCAGGCCGTGGCAGGGTAGTGTTGTCCTGTGGGAGAAATCAATATTTCCCCTATCCCAATACCTTTTGCATTGGCTACTCCGTCGAAGAACATTTTCCAGGTGTCAGCGCCTTCCGAGGTTACTTTGACGGAATTGACTTCCTCATCCGTAAAATAAGTACTCAAAGGTTGGTATTCATCATCAACCGGATTCTCAGCTAGATGATCGGCCAATGCTTGAGCTTTCATTGCTGTGCGAGTGACATACACAATGTCGAATTCTGTGAGCAAGATTTTCCATTTTACTAATCTCCCAGTGGGCATTGGCTTTTGGAATATGTACTTCAAATGATCTAGCCTCGTGATGAGGTAGGTGGTATAAGCCAACAATAATGTCGGAGCTTCTGAGCAACTCAAGTTAGAGCGCAGCAAGTCCTTTCTAACTGAGAATACTTGGCCTCGTAGCTTGTGAACTTCTTGCTTAAGTAATATACGGCCTTCTCTTTCTTCCCGGTTGCGTCATGCTGCCTGAGAACACACCCAAAGGAATTTTCTAGCACTGTCAGGTATAAAAACAAAGGTCTCCCCGGTTCTGGTGGGACTAACACTGGAGGATTTTATAGATATTCTTTTATCTTGTCGAAAGCGTCTTGGCACTCGTCTGTCCATTTTATGGCTGCATCTTTTTTCAACAGCTTGAATATAGGATTGCATGTGGATGTCAACTGAGCGATGAACCTGCTGATGTAATTCAACCTACCCAGCAGACTCATGACTTCCTTCTTGGTTCTTGGGGGTGAGAGATCTCGAATAGATTTTATCTTTGTTGGGTCTAGCTCGATGCCCCGTCGATTGATTATAAATCCCAGTAATTTTCCGGATGGAACTATGAAAGCGCATTTGGCTGGGTTTAATTTCAAATCATATTTGCGCAGGCGTTCGAAGAATTTCCTCAAATGCTGCACATGGTCACTTTGGGTTCTGGACTTAATGATCACATCATCCACGTACACCTCAATCTCCTGATGCATCATGTCGTGAAATATGGCGGTCATGGCCCTCATATAAGTTGCCCCAGCGTTCTTTAAACCAAATGGCATGACCCGGTAACAGTATGTTCCCCAGGGTGTAGTGAAGGCTATCTTTTCTGCATCCTCTTCATCCATCAACACCTGGTGATATCTGGCATAGCAATCGACAAAAGATTGTACCTCATGTTTGGCACAATTGTCAACTAGGATATGTATGTTTGGCAGTGGAAAGTTATCTTTGGGACTTGCTCTATTCAGATCTTGGTAGTCGAATAATACTAGGACCTTTTCGTCCTTTTTAGGCACCAAAACCACATTGGCCAACCAGGTGGTGTATTGGACCACTCGGATTACTCCAACCTTTAGTTGTTTAGCGACCTCTTCTTTGATCTTGTCACTCATGTCTGTTTTAAATTTCCTCTGCTTTTGTTGGACAGGTGGATGACCGGGGTAGGTTGGCAATTTTTGTACCACCAAGTCCACACTTAGTTCGGGCATGTCGTCGTAGGACCAAGCAAACACGTCTTTGAATTCAAATAGGAGTTGAATCAAGGCATCCCTAGTCCTTTCGTCCGTGTGGACGCTTATTATGGTTTCTCGATTCTCCTCTTCACTGCCCAAGTTAACGGGTTCTGTTTCGTTCAAGTTTGTCTTAGGCTTATTCTCGAATTGTTCCAATTCTCGATTTATTTCTCTAAAAGCCTCTTCTTTGTCATATTCCGGTTCTTGATTCATTATTTCGAGGTTAGACGGCGTATTAAGATCAGAGCATGAAGTCCGCAAGCATGTCATGTTTTTTAAGGCCGCATTATTAGGACTGAAAAGATAAGAAAAGTAAACAAAAATCAAAAATAATAATAGACGATGAAATTCTGATTTCATTTCATTGAATTTGAACATAGGAGGGTTTACATCGGAATTCAAAAGTCAAGAAATTAAAAACACTTGAGTTACACCTTGAAATAACTCATAGTGCAAAAAAGATGGCAAAAGCTAAACTACCGGGACTCCCGCCTGACGGGGAATGGAGTAGCCTTCCGGTTTTGCAACTTGGAGTCAGGCCCCATATACTGCACTTTAGAAGTGCTGGAGCCTTCTCCTGGTTGGACCATATGGGCCTCATACAACATCTGTCTCATCGTCTGCATATTTCTTCGATTTCTTCGGCCGTGAAAGCCTCTTCCTCTTCCTCCACGTATTTTGGCTTGACAAATGATGCGGTGATGTGTGGGATTGGCTGAGGCAATACCCAACCATTTTTCTTATGTTGGTCAGCCCATTGTTCATCATCGGGAATAGCTTGAAACCCTATGCCGAAGAACTTTTTACTGGTAGGCAAGGTGATAGGTTCTTTAATGCCTTGTAAGGATACCCCGAGCCCTTCTCTAGGTGTGTACCCATGTTTAATCATGTCGTTAGCGATCATAATTGATGCGTTTGATAGGAAGGGTTGAAGGCACAGCGTTCCTTCCTCATGTTGGTCCGCAACCACAAACTCGAAAGCCTTGTAGACTATGTGCTCGCTGCCTTCTCTTGCTTCCAGGCATGGGACTGATGGGTCCCTGTAAATAGATTGCTCGTCCTCTCCATGGACCACAATTTCCTGGTCTTCATGCTCGAACTTAACCATCTGGTGGAGGGTAGATGGTACTGCCCCTGCTGCATGGATCCAAGGTCTTCCCAGGAGATNACGATTGTCAAGACCAAATCAATCTCCCCTATCGTATCTCTCTTGTTACCATCGAATGCGCGGACGCACACATTGTTGGGCCTAATTATCTCAGCCCAGATCTCCATTCTTTGTAGGGTCGAGAGAGGGCAAATATCAACCCCAGATCCGCCGTCCATCATAACTCTTTTCACATAGTAACCTTCACATTTAACAGTTAGGGGAAGAGCTTTGTTGTGGGCAGCCCCTTCTGGGGGCAAGTCATTCTTGCTAATTGATTTCGAAAAATCATTCTGTCATTCTTTCCATTTGCTCAACTGTGGTCTCGGCCGGAACATATGCTTCGTTAAGTGTTTTGATCAGGATTTTCTGATGCTCGTTTGAACTTATCAACAAGGATAGAAGTGAGACCTGAGTGGGGGACTTTCTGAGCTGCTCAATTATGGCGTATTAAGAGGTTTTCATATTTTTGAAGAATTCTTCTGCCTCTCCGGCACTGATCGTCCTTTTAGGCGAAAAGCATTTCTGCTTGCTTTTGTTCAGTTCTTCCAGGTTGAGGTATTTCTCCGATGATTTTATCTCACTTGTTTCCCCAGTAATTTCTTTTCCTTTGTACGTCACCAACGTCTTGTTGTAATTCTAAGGGATGACATTTGTATTATTCATCGGAGTCTGCAACGCGCGACTAATAACCATGGGCTCATTCAGCATTGGTGAAATTATTTTCCCCCACGCCACATACATCCCTTTCGGCACGTACATTTTTGGGCCGTTCATCGTTGCTTTGTTGAATCGTAACCTTCTAGGAGGACTCAACACATTTTGTTCCATCCTGGGTGCCTTGGGGACGTAAAGAACAACGTCTTTAGAGGGTCCTATATTTGTCTTGGCTTCAACCTTCCCCGTGACCTGGGGAATGGGGTTACTCTTCTTCATTTCTTTGACTGGTTTGGGTGCCTCCTTGGGCTTTCTTTCCATATCTGCGATGGCGATGATTGCCTTTAGAGCTGGATCAAAATCCTGGTCCTCGCAAATCATTCCGATGACGGGCCCATTATTGTGAGTGGGCAATGCATTGTTCATCACATTGGGAGCTTCTTCGTCCCTTAACACCACTTTCTTTAGTTCTATAAGGTTTTCCACGGCTCTTTTGAGGGTCCAACACTCCTCCGTTTCATGCCCTTCTGCTCCGGAATGGTAGGCACAATTGGTTCCTGGCTTGTATGATGCTGATGCCGGGTTTTGCCTGGTTGGAGGTATGGGCTGTAGAAACCTCATCTGGACTAATTTGGGGAAGAGGCTTGAATACGGCTCACCGATAGGAATGAAGTTGAGTCTCCTCGGTGGTTCATGGGAGTAGGTATTGTACGAATAGTTGTTTTGGGGAGGGTGTGGATTATATGGAGCTGGGGGAAGATGGTTATTTCTCGGGGGTGGAGCTCTATTCTGATTATATTGTTGTTGCGGATTGGGATGCGACTGAGCATTCATTACCACATAGGGAAAAGAGGGGGGGGGGAGGGGTATCATAAGCTGCGTCTTGGTGAGGATAGTAATGTTGGGAATCTTTAGGAAATGGATGTGGGTATTGTCGAGACTTCCTGACATCGGAAACCATCATGGCCTCTTTCTTTCTTTTTTCTGTTGGATGCACTCCCGGATCCTCTTTGGATGGCCTGAGAGGTTGCTCTTATGGCAGATTGGCTCAGGATACGACAAGTTTTTAGACCATTCACCACCATTTCTCCAACTTTGATTGCTTTCGCAAATGGTTTGCCCATGGTGGACATCATATTTTGGAAGTAATGAGCTTCCTGTGTTTGTAGAAAGACACTGACCATTTCAACCTCATCCATCGGAGGTTTTACCCTGGAGGCCTTCTCGCGCCATTTAATGGCGTACTCTCTGAAACTTTCTTTTTGGGATTGGATAGAGAGTTCCTATCGGGAGCGATGCCCACATTGTATTGGAATTGCCGAACAAAGTCCCGTGCCAGGTCATCCCATATGTGCCAGCAGGATATATCCTGGTCCATGTACCATTCTGATGCAATCCTTGTCAAGCTTTCTCCAAAATATACCATGAGAAGTCCCTCTTTCCCACCTGCTCCCTGGAGCTGGTTGCAGTACCTTTTCATATGGGCTATGGGGTCCCCATGTCCGTCATATTTTCGAACTTGGGGATTTTAAACCCAAGAGGCAAGTGGACGTGCGGGAACATGCACAAATCTGCGTAGGAGATGCTTTTCTGCCCGCTCAACCCCTGTATATTCTTGAGGCTCTGCTCAATACTCTTTATTTTTCGAGCCATTTCTTTGTGCTCGGGGCTTTTCTTATCTTGTCCCAAAGTGACCTCAGACTGAGGTTGTTGGGGGTATGTATTGGGAGTAACATGAGTGGTATCCAGATGGACGGTCGGTGTTTGGAATGTGAATGCTGGCGGCTCGAAACTTGGCCTAGAGATAGTCGGTGGAGCCGTGGCAGAGATTGGTGGTGCGGTGAAGATGTTGGAAAACACACCAGAAAACAAGGTCTGGGGGCGAACCTTAGAAGGCCTTCCGGCAAAGTGAGCCGACATAGTCGGATATCCAAACTGCGTGGCTGGGTAGCTTATGGGGATGTTGGATGTCACGCCTGCCCTAGGGATTATCTCTGGGAAACCCGGGATGGTACTGGGTGGTTCCCTACCATTGGACCATGCGTCCCACATTTCCAGCATGCGACAACGTAGAGTCCTGTTCTCTTCAGCTGTTGCTGACTCAGATGTTGGGATGGCTGGATTCAGGTCTTCCGCAGAAGAGTTGACGATTGATAAGTGACTTTCGAATGTCATTTCTATGCTCCCTTTTGATCTAGTGAAGTAAGGATGGGAAGCCAGGTCACCGCAAAACCAACCACCTAAAAATAACTTTAGAGATTGAACATCAAAACGTTAGGTTGAAGCATTTATCTCATAAGGAATCGCATGTTTGGGGTATGCAATGCACCTAGGCCATTAAACGCTTTATATATGTTTTGCAACAGTTGTGTATTTCATCCCGACTTTATTTCTCGGTTTTTCCCTTTTTATCATTCTTGTCTTTCCTTCGTTATTATTTTCGCTCTTTTATTCCTCGCTCGATTTCCTTTCTTAAGGTTATGATCGAATCCTATGTGGATTGCCTACGTATCACGGCGACGCGTGAATAAGATCATCACGTAGTTCATGGAATAAATACAAAAGGAAATAAACATTTTCAAATTTTCATTCATTAGATAAAACTTCCAGTTTTCATTCATTACAAACCTTTTTTTTTCTTTTTTGGAAATTTAAAACTACAAAAGACTCTGACATACTTTCTTGGAAATTTAAAATCTACAGAAGACTTAAAGTAGACTCAAACAAGACTGCAACAGGAAAATGAAATACAGACTCGAAAACGACATCAAGAATACATAAGTGCTTCTAATGCTCCAGGGGCCCGCTAGACATCATTCGATCTCGCCACGGGCCTGTGTGTCATGTCTTGCTGGAGGCGGCACAGGTCATCCATTATCTTGTGGACGAAAATCATTACCGCTGCGAAAAAGGTAGTCTGAGTCATATCTTCACACTCTTGGCATTTTGTGACAATATAATCCGCAATTTCTCTGAACCTCTGCCTGATAACGCCCTTTTCATGGAGTAAGTGCTCGATCTGTTGAGACCTAGCCTCTAAAACCTAGGCGTCCTTATGATTCTTTTCTTGTAACTGTTGCGAGTCTTCCTCCCACTGAGCCATCATGGTATAGCGTTGTTCCCTTTCTGCCTTGAACCTTTTTTCTTCTTTGGCTATTTCGTTCTCGAGGATGGCCACCTTTTCCTTCAAGCCTGTGACTTCTTGGTCATATTTCCTTTTCAGTTTCTGAAACTCTATTCTTTCCTCTGTACTTCTTGTTAATTTTGCCCGAACTCCGGCCAGTTCTTCTCAGCTTTGTCCAGATCATCCCCATAGCTGCATACTTTGTGCCTCAGACTGTTGATAAGACTTTCATCAGTTCTGGTTCCTCTCCGGGTTCTCAACATCTATTTTCAATTTCTGGATCTGGGCCCGGAGAGCTTCATTTTCTTTGGTAACCTGATTTTCTCCCCTTCAGTTGTGGCGGTTTGTAGAGTGTTTCCAAATTTTATTCCCTGATCTGGGCTTCCAACTTGCTTATGGTAGCTCGGTCGTTATTT
Organism: Nicotiana knightiana; assembly: GCA_005239525.1. Classification (NCBI taxonomy): domain Eukaryota; kingdom Viridiplantae; phylum Streptophyta; class Magnoliopsida; order Solanales; family Solanaceae; genus Nicotiana; species Nicotiana knightiana. The sequence continues at coordinate 28,869 of ML369123.1, forward strand.
TCCTTTTCTAACCAAGCCCAGTGCTCTTGTGTTTGCTTAGTGAATTGTTGCACGTGGGGTCTTTTTACGAGTCGTTCTTGCTCTTAATGCTCTCTGCCCCTTCTACCGTACCAAGAAGTGTAGCCCGACTCTACTTCCCCTCTGGACAAATCTCTTACCCGAGTCAGCGGATCCAAAAATCTGCATTGATGCCAGATCTGGTGGACCCTGTCCTCTGGAAATGCAGCTCTTGGGCATAGTTCAATGACTTGCTGACTTAGGTCTTCATCGTGTGGAACATTTTGATGCCTTCCTAATTATCTTAAGATCCGATGTGGGCATATGTTTGAATACTTCGGAGACCCATCAACAGAAGATAGCATACTTTGGCTGACATATAGATGACTTCATTGATAGGGAGCCACCCGAATGTCCACTCGATTTGGTTGGCAGTCAAAGAACTCAAGTGTGCAAACCAGTCTTCTGTGCCTCCTGGAAATTCATGACCCTCTACCCGAGTCCTATGTTCTTCAATGCAATTTAGGCCAGTCAGACCGTAATTCATATACCCTGGGCGACGACAGAGATGTTCAATCATCCAGATTTGTAGAAGCAGGTTACACCTCTCAAAGAATTTTCCCCCAGCCTGGTAAACTGTTAGAGCACGGTAAATCTCGGCTAAGACCATCGGTATAAGTGTGTCATTGGATTTTTCCATCATGAAATCTGCCATTCACACAAGTCCGATATCTATCCGTCTGTCACTTCTTAGGAAAATCAAGGTGCCCAGGAATGCTACCACGAAAGCTAGCCCCCGGAGGGCTTCCCATTTAGCCTGATCTTTGTGAGTTAGACCAGTGTTGTCAGCCTCATAACCCCGGGGATCTCCATATCGTTTGTACAAAAAATAGAAAGTGCAGAATCCTTCGGACAAGTGTGGGTCTTGGACGTCCCAACTAATGTTCAAAAGATCCAAGAACTTATGGGGAGTTACCGCCCTGGGTGCCACCGGGTACCGACTTCTAAGATTGTTATTGAGACCAACATACCACGCTATTTCCTCTAGCGTGGGTGTCAATCAAAGTCTGAAAAGTGGAACACGTTGTGGGCGGGATACCAAAACGATACTAGAGCCTCGATGATGTCCAACCTTGGCTTGATTTTTAGAAGACCAGTAAGTCCGCCTAAAGCTTTCACATAAAACTTTCTACTAGTTTCCCCCAAGTCGCTCCACCACATATGGAGTCCTAAAGGGATTTCCTCGACGGCCCCGAAGGGAATGTTTTCAATTGTATTCATCCTGATATTCGTTTTGATTAAAACCACAAAAATTTTGACCGAATGAAAAAGTGTTATTTTTTTTGCAAAGGGTTTTGTAATAATGGACCATCTTTGCGAATACGGCCCTTCAATACTTCAGGTAGGAAGTTTTTAAGGTTGTGTTTTCAAATTGGGTTAAAATTTAAAAATAAACCACAAGCGGCTACTTTTGCAAAAATAGCCTTTCGGTGCCCCGCTTGGGCAATCTGGCTATTTATGCAAGAATGGCGTCACCTAATTTTATTTAGGACTATATCCTTTGATTTTGAAAAATAAAATTGGACCCGATGAGGGTTGCCTACGTATCCCACACAGGTGAGAATCAAACAATGCGTAGTTCGGGAAAATCTTGATTAAAAAATATACATCTACTTACTTTGTTTTATTTGGAATTTTCTAAAAATTTTTGGCAGAGTTTCGAGATATGGGGATTTTCAAAACAAGGTGAATTTTCTATTCTACCTCACTCTTGGTTTTTCTGTTTATTTTTAGCCAGTCAATACACAAGCCGAAGCAAATAAATGCATACGTAGCATGTAAGATGCATCGAGATAGTCTTTTATTTTGGGTACATCTGTCCTAGACGGATCCAACCCCTGTGTCCCCTAAGTCAAATTCACGTGATGCCAATAATCGTTCCTACTAGAGATCCGACATGAGGCTATGTTATACTAAGTTTGAATCCTGGGGGTTTTGTTCTAGACCAGGCTTACCCGAGCGGGCAGCTCGAGCCGAGGTCGGGGCAGCGTACCAGGAATACAGAAGCTTCACCGNGCAGCTCGAGCCGAGGTCGGGGCAGCGTACCAGAAATACAGAAGTTTCACCGGCTTTGCAACTTGTCCGTACCTCGTTCTAAAATTTGGATATGACTTTAACAGAAAAGAAGTAACACGGAGTGCACACTGCCCATATGATTTAGAAGACTCAGAGAGAAAAAGGGTTTTGGCACAGTTTATATGCAATTCAGATAAATTTCAAAGCAGTAAATATGGCAATTAGCACGTCAGGTTTAAACACGTGAAATCAGATAAGGAAAGCCAAAACATAACAGTTATTCCAAGCTCGAATTCTGAACCCTAAACCAGAGATTCTTGGTTCGGTCCCCAGCAGAGTCGCCAGAGCTGTCGCACCTTCTTTTTCATCACCCCGGATTAATGAAGGGGTAAAAAGGGAGTTTTTCCAATTAAAGTGACATTATTTGGATTTGGGATTTATTTTAATTTTTAGAGTCGTCACCCGGATTTTTGACGATGCTCCGGGACACCATTTTATTTTTAAAATCCCAAATCGAGGAAATTTTGACTCTGTTTTGATTTGTCTGCGACCAGAAATCCGAGTAAGGAATTCTGTTAACCCGGGAGAAGGTGTTAGGCATTCCCAAGTTCCGTGGTTCTAGAATGGTTGATTACTATTAATATTTGGCCTAAATTATCTGATTGTGCGTTTTTGCCTATTGTGCATTTAACCTCTTTAAAAATTAGCCGCTTTTGATAAGTATGGATTTATCTTGAAAACAAGTCACGAGAACGTGCACTTGTTATGCTTTTGAACGTATTACAATTACGCCACATGAAATGCACCCGTAACCGCAACACGTGATTTTATTATGATTTGGAGTTTGAAGACGGGGACATGAGTTGTCGAGCCCGAGTGTAGCTTACGTAATCAAGACTATTGGTCATGACAGTTTATAGTGCCTATTTGAGGCAATATTCGATTATTCCTTATGTTTTCTATTTTTGAAAGAGCGTTTTAGTTTTAAGATCAATTAGGACGTTTATGGATTTATCTTAAACAAATCACGATGACGTGCACTTGTTGTTTTTAAGCACACGACAACACGTCTCATGAAATGCACCCGTGGTTGCTATGTGCATTTTTATTAGTTGTTTGGAGTTTGAGAGTCGGGATCATAAGTTGCCACTCCCGAGTGTAGTTTAGGGTAATTTTGAGGTAATGATCGATTTTTTTCTAATTTCAAACTAAATGGATTCATTCTACCTAAGGATTTCCTAAAATAATGTCCAATAGCCTAAAGATAACATGTTTCGGGCTATGGTCATATTTTAGCCCCAATTATTTCAACTCTTTTGGTCAATCCTAATTGTGTCTAATTAACAAGAAGGGATACGTATAATTTGAACTAATATCACTAGGGATAAGCATAATAGGAACGTTTGCACAAAATATAACCAGAATCTGCGTTTTAGTGTTACTTTCATTCATCATTTTTTTTGGGAAAAATTACACTCATATACATTCAAAGATTTGCCAAATTGTTTACTAGTAAATCACCAGATTTTCAAGGATGGAGATTGTCAAAAGTGAATACTTGGTGTTTGAATTTTGTAGTCTAGGCCTAATCTATAGTTTCTTTTATCAGTCTGAATATGAGCATGTGTCACTGGAATTGAAATTCTTTTGTAGAGAATATGTTACATACGTTGATTTCAGAGAGTTTACTAGGTGTGAAATGAATTAGGCGTGATTAATTCTACCTTACATTGATGGTAACTATAATCGTGATAGCCATTTTTTAAATCAGTGTGTTTATAAAAATCCTATACATGCCATCTTAGATACTCAACTTCCTACTGTTGTCATGATATTTTAGAGACAGGGATTGGATTATAAATTCACTAATAAAAACAACCTACTTTTCAGAGAAAAAAAAAACATGAATAGTAAGAAGAATTTAAATATATATAGTCCAGTCTTTAATTACAATGATTCTAAAAGTGAATATAAACTACTGCCATCTAAATATATTTTTCAGAAAAATGAAAAAAAAAAGAAAGAAATTTTTAGCTAATTTGCCTAAATTCCCTTAAGGACATACACTTGTGCCTTCCTTTGGAATCTGTAAACACCCCAATTGATTGAGCGTTATGCAACTACCAAAACCAAACTTACCATGGAATGGTCAATTTTAATTCTGATAATGCTTGTGTTCAAACCATATTACCTGGCAGAATTATTTATGCACTTTCTCAGGGTGAATGTGTTCATAAGAGGATCAACTCACCTCTGGACTTGTCATTTTTATACTTGGGACCTTTAGTCCATATTAATTCCTTAACTTGATTATTTAGGCGTTTCAAGAGGATAAATTTGATCAATATAAAGGATTCCAGATTTTCTCCTCTAGTGAGTCTTTGATTGTCCATTTTACATCCTTTGAAAGGACAATTTCAGCAAGTTAACTACTGCTTATGCACTGTTATGAGACGAATTTGACTATCAAAGAGTCAAATTCACCTACCTTAGTGCTAGCATTAACATAATTCTAACTATATGGAACTTTAATTATCTAGGCATTTGTAGGGGATGAATTTGACCATTCAAGGGTTCAAATTCCTCACCTTAATTCCCTTCTTAACCACATACTTTATACCCTTTAAAGGGTAAATTTCAACCATTTATACTGCTGTTTTGTGCACTATTAGAGGGTGAATTTGACTATCAATAAGTCAAACTCATCTACCCTAGTGCTAACATTAACATAATTCTAAACTATATGATACTTTAGTTATCTAGGAATATTTATGGGATGAATTTGACCATTCAAGGGTTCAAATTCCTCACCCTAATGTCGTTCTTAACTACATCCTTTATACCCTTTTGAGGGGTAAACTTCAGCCAACTAGTATTGATGCACTACTATGGGGTAAATTTGACTATCAACAAGTCAAACTCATCTATCCTAGTGCTAATACTAACCTATCTAGAGACTTGCTTGTTGAATCTCTTTATTGACCAAAGAGACTCAATTGAAAGCATATTTTGTGCACTCTTAGGGAAAGAATCTGACCATAGAAAAGGCCAGATTCAGTCATCCTAGTGCAGCTTGTTCTATTATTTGGAACTATGAATATTAACTAAACGGTCATTAAACAACATACACCAAACAAAAAATACCAATATCAAAATAGTATTTGTCACACTCACAGGTTCATTATCATGTTAACAAACATCTATAAAACCACATTTACGTACATCAGAAGAAACAACCTTATTTATCAATAACAACTAGCTTAATCAATGAGTAAAATAAGAGAATTCCAATCCAACACTTCATTAAGAACAAGAAGAGTTAATACATACCTTTTTAAGAGTAAAACAGCAGAAACTTGACCAAATAAAGGTCAAGTGTAGACAAGAAACAACAAAAGATGAAGAGAAGTTCAGGAAACAGCAACAGAAAACTAGAGAAAACCCCACAAAAAAGCGGCAACCAGCAGCAATAAACCCAGAATCTCTAATAATATTTCCCCTTTTTCTTTTTGAAAAAAAAAACCTTTTTTTTTTGAATTAAAAGTATTATGTAGCATCTAGAAGAGAGTATTTTCAGAATTCCAAAATCCTCTTCTAACTAAAGGGATGAGTCTATTTATAAGATATTTGGGAATGGGATATTCTTTGGAATATTTCCTATCCAAAAACTAAAAAATAGTACAAAATAGTACATAAGGTAGCTGTCAACCTTATCTTTGGGACAGCTGCCCCTATTCTAGGATTTTCTTACCTATTAAAAGACCCTTTTACCCTTATAAATCTGACTTCCTAATATACATCACCTGATATACCCCTTGAAGTCCCTATATTTACCGTTAGGTAACCAGGGTTACTTACTTGAGTTTAGTTTAGTTAATTAACTCTAGTCAGCTTACCTTACTATTGTTAACTACTAGTTATCTTCTTTAGTTAGCTATTAGTTATTCTTAACTAGGGTTAAGTTAGTTATTTAAAAGATTAATTGATTAAGTTCCTATTAGTCAACTAGGTTTAGCTTGTTAATTAATGCAAGTCAATCAACTTAACTCCTTAACCTAAGTTAACTGATTCAATTTGGTTAATTCAACTCGATTACCTAAAATCAGAAACTTGACTAACTATTAAGCCTAGGTTAACTAATTTGTTTTAGTTAATCAATCCCGAACTAACTATCTTAGACAACTTTTAGGATTTAGTTAAATACTTAAGAGACTATTAGACTAGGATAACCTATTAAACAAGTGATTATAGGAAATTATTGTAAACTAAATTAGTCTTGATAAGTCTAGGTTAAACCATGACCAAACATTGTTTTAGAACTAAGTATTAGCCTAATTGGTTGATTAGTTTCTAATTACATAGTTAACTACCTAGTCTTGATAGTATGTCCAAAGCTTGGGATTAACAGGGGTAATTAACTTGTTAGGATCAAATTTTATTAGTGAAACAAGAGATTAGGGGACTAACTCTCAAAGAACTCTAGAAATCCTATATGCATATTGACCTAGACTGCTTAGTCAATCGAATTATCATACAAATTCATATGAAAACCGTTTAACAATCATGACAAGGACTCTGCCCAAGGACAAATACATGACTTCTATGAAATGGATTTAAAACTCAAGCTTACATTAAAACATAACCAAATTACTTAGCTACGCATACGATGGAACAAAATTATTTAAAACGGATCAGGGCAAACAACCATACATGAATCAGTGAACACAGTCTAAGCTAAGAACATGTTTATCAAAAAATATATTTTAGGGCTTCGAACTAATCAAGCACGAAAAGGTAAAAGAAAGTAATCAAAACAGTGATAAAATTAGAAGAAAACAGTGACACAAAGAAAAAAAAACTTGATTAAACTACGCCTATTCATGCTAAAAAATACACGAAACACATAGAAGGGAGGGGGGGGGGGGGGGGGGGTACCCCTAAAAAAAAAGGTTTGGCCAGCAAATGGGGGGTCGCCTGACCTCGGCCGGATTTCGGCGAGTTTGAAAATGACTCAAACCCACAGAAATCAATAGCCCTTGTTGAGAGCTATCGATCCGTGTAGGTTAGAGCCGTTAGAAGTCTCTGACCCGTCTTGTAGAAGAAAACTAGGGTTCTGTTTTCCAGATTTGAAATAAAAAGAGATTGGTTGGGTTCTTGGGGAAATGGATAGTGGGACGGGGTTGGGGAGGTCTTGGGGATCATCTGGTTAAAAGTTGGGGTCGATTGGAGAAGCTCCGCCGCCAGAGGCGATTTACGATTGGGGGAGGACGGTGGCTCTTGGCGGCTAGGGTTTGGGGCTTAGAGAGAAGAGAGAGAGACGGACATGGGGTGTTAGGGAGGTGAGTTCTGAGGGGGGTGGGGGTGTGTTAGGACACTTAATAGTAGAGGGGGTGTGGAGTTGTGAGCCGTTGGATCAAGATATTCCAACGGCTGGGATGGGGAGAGGTAAAAAAATAGGGCCATTTAGTTAAGTGGGGGGNGGTGTAATTGGGGTTTAGGAAGGGATTGGGCCTGGGTAGTGGCCCAGTCCGATTTTTAGCCCTTATCTTTTTTAATCTCTGAACCAAATTACAATAAACCTAATTAAAGTACTAAAAAGAAAATTAACCCATGAAATCAATTAACTATTTTCCTATATTAATTAGATGATGAGTCTAAATTAATTTATAAAAAGTAAGAACATTAATTTTAAATTGTAATACCAATAGTTATTAAAAGACCTGATTTTTGTGATTTTTCTTCTAAGAAATTGATTAAATAGTGTCACTAAGTGTTAATTTAAAACAAAAAACTTAATTATGCAAGAAAAAAGTTTTAGAGATTTTGTTATTTTATTTTATAAATTTAAAAAATAAATTATGATTAAAAAAATCTAATAATTCATAAATACACACTAAATTCACACAAAAATCTATAAAATTAATTTATTTATCAAATTTTGTAGGAGTATTTAGTAGGTGAAATTACATGCTCAAATGAGGCAGGTTCATCTGGCAGCAAGACTGACGCACATACCAGATATCTTGAGGCCTAGTGGTGAGCTGCTTCCCGAGCCGTTCTGTAGTCCCTAGAGTCTCTCTTTTTGTAGTTATGTTATGTCTAATTTATTTCAGACAATAGTTAGAGTATTGTATATTCTGCTAGTTGCTCATACATTTATGACACCGGGTCTTGGATAACATACTAGTAGAATTTATGGTTTTGGAGTTTTAAATTTCACTGCATTTGCTCACTAGTTTGCCCTCATACTATTTTATTAAATTATGTATTCCTTGATTTCCTTCATAAATAGAATTTAATTACTTGAAAACTTATTAAAAAGAGAAATCACATAATTGGTTCACCTATAGCTTACCTAACGTCGACGTTGGGCGCCATCACAGCCTATAGGAGAAATTGGATCGTGACAACATGGTATCAAAACCCTAGGTTTATGTAGGTCTCACAAGTTTTGAGCAGGCCTATTAGTCTTGCGGATCAGTGTGGAGATGTCCGTACTTATCTTCGAGAGGCTATAGGGTGTTATGAAACTAATCTTTCTTCATCTCGTATCGTGCACTTGATGTGGTACTAAGTATCTTTCTCTTATTCTCACACAGATGGTGAGAACGCGCGCAACAGAGTTTCCAGACCATGGAGGAGCTACTCCCCCTATTGTTAGAGGCCGATGGAGGGCTCCAGCCCGTGGTAGAGGACGAGGACGTCCTAGAGTTTCTCAAGCTATGCCACCTGCAGATCCAGTGGAGATTCCTATTTGATGTTTTAGACGTCAATACCACACAAGAAGATAGGTTAATTTGTGTGGTATTCAATTTTTCGAGTGCTGTCTCTCTAGAAGAACCTAGTTCTTCTTGGTGTTCCAACATCTACTATAGCGGAATAATAAAAGCAGTAAAGTAAAAACACAGAGATTTTTACGTGGAAAACACCCGGCTCAAAAGGTGAAAACCACGACCTACTCCTCAGTAGGATTTGCTCAAACTCTTCACTAAAACTCTGAGCCAAACGGACTTACAAAATAAATTCTTTTGTAATCCTAGGACTAACTCTAATCCCTTCATAGTAACTAGCCTCTAGCTAATTTCTACAAGCTTCAAGTTAACTCTAACTTGAACAATGTGTACCGATTACAATTTCTTCTATGAAAGATGAAAAGATACAATATTAAATCACCTACTACAACCAACTAGACTCAATGAAAAACAGATGGAACTTGTTCTTCTAGCTGGTCTGTAGCCTTTGTATCGCACAATAATTCTACTTGCAAAATCTCTGGGAATTTTGCTTTCAGATCTTGATTCACTTCTGCACTTGTGCATTGGTAATTCAAGCAAGAATACTTCAATTATTTATAGAGTCAGTTGTTGAGTTTGTCGTTCAGTTCTGGTACAACTCTTCCTGGGAGAAAGAGTTCGTATTAAACTCAACTTCCTTCCTTCGTTACTGTCCTTGCTGAATTCAACTTCTATTCTCTTATCAATTTGCAACCTTTTCGCATTAGGAGACACTCTCTTTGTTCATTGATACTTCACAATCGCATTCATCTCCTATGCATATACGGTTCATGTGCCAACGAGTCGGGTCAAGTATGTGTGCTCTGATGGACCTGGTTCAACTGGTCAGACATTTGTCAATCTTCAAAACTATGCAGTGACTTGGGTCAACAAATTCCCCCTTTTTGATGATGACAAACTCTGTGCTTCTTCCTGTTTACACTTCAAACACTTTGTATGTTTTTTAAGCATTTATCATAGAGAAACCAGGTTCATTAGGTTATAAATATCACAATTTTTGAATTCGAAAAACACATATCTTAAGCACATATCTATCTTCTCCCTGTTGGCATCATCGAAAAGTTGAAAAATGATAAACTTACCAGAGTTGTTAACAATTACTCATGGCCATTGAGGCAACTGCAGGTGCAAACATGATTAATCATCATAAGAAACCAATAAATGTAAGCTATCTATGAAACTGAGACAGGTCAATAACAAAAACAACAGACTTCATTAATTAATACGCCAGTCAAGCACCATACAAGAAAACTAAAAACAGCCATAACCATGAGCAAGACAGAACAAAAACAACAGAAACACGTCCCGAACTGGGCACTGAAAAGGGGGGTTTAGGTAGCTCTGGACACCCTAAGGATGGGAAGGTGCAGATGAGGTTGTGGTCTTGGTTTGTAGAAGAGAAAGCATCTGGTTAATAACACCCTCGTTCTTTTCCTTATCTTTTGCTAATTCAGCCCTGAGAGCATCCCGCTCAGCTTCAACCTCAATCAAACGAGATTTCAAACGAAGGATCTCCAATATCCTTGATCTCGCTTTCCTGCACCAGAGTTTTGACTTTGCTGTTGACAGGCTGCTTCCTAGATGAACCAGGTTCATCTGCAAGAACATTGACAACATAATCGCAAGTCAGCACAGTATCCTTCCCAAAATAGTCCTTAGCAGTAGCCATCTCATCCTTTTTCACAGGAACATCAAAATGAGCAAGCACAACTGTCAGAATAAAGACATATGGGATTGCATGTGCTTTTTTTCCATTCACAACTATGTCCAAGAGTTGGATGATGAAGGCTAGCCTGTTGATCTGCTTTCCCCTATACAAACACTCCATCAAGGTAAGATCCATATAGTTGGCTATGTGCCTTCGTTCTTGTCTTGGCAGCAAGAACTTGATGACAAACTCGAAGAACAACTTGTGCTCTGGCTTCATTTCACTTTTGTAGACTGGCCTGGGTTCAATTTCACTTTCATTGTCATTGAAGAATCTGGTAATGTTGATTGGTGAGGCCATCTTTGCCTAGTGTAATCTTAGTAGCCCTCAGCAGGAATGTATAGAATTTCTCCCAGCTCTTTAGCATCAAAGGAGACTTGAATTTCTTTGACTGTGGTAGTGACCCTGCCGTCCTTGACCACTGCATTACCCATGAAATACACTAGTTTAGCTCTAGCCAACCTTCCTTCCATGTGAAGGACCATGTTCTTCCACCCCTGAACATCCAGTGTGTCTAGCAGGTATTGCATCCCAGGTTCCTCGAGATCCTTTAACAACTTTCCCTTCAGAATTGTTCTTTTGCCAAACAAGGTGATTTTGTCAGTCACCTCACCAACTTCCCCCTCATCATCTCCACTCCACTCTTTATCATCATCTTTCTCAGTGACCTTCACTTTTCTTGCCTTGGACCTGGTCCTTTTAACAGTTCTTGTAGGTGTGGCAGACACTGTAGCTAACTTCTTCGAAGAAGCCTTAGCCCTTTTTGATTTTGGTGCCTCAACCACAACAGGAGAAGTCTGCTCCTCATGATGGACCAGGTCCATCGTATCCTCTTCAACCACAACAGTCTGCACATGCTCTCCTACTTTAGCCTTTCCCTTTGCAGCTTTCTTTTTCTTTCTCTCTAGCATAGCCCTCTCAAACATTTCTTCTTCCTCTCTCACAACACTACGTGTAGCACGCACCTCAGGAATAGGAGCATCGATAGCTACAAAAGCTTTCCTCTTCTTAGAAGGAACTGGGTTAGTAGCCTTCTTGGACTTCTAAGTCCTCCTTTTCTTGGGGTTATAGGACTCCCCCAGTTTCTTTAGCCTTTCAGCCAACGTCTCGTCCCTAGATGAAACAGGTTCATCTGCTCCTTTCTTCAAGCTTGCTAAACCTGCCGCTGCTTCCTAGACTACACTTTCCCCTAACTCTGTGACATCTTCTCCAACCTTCTCAGGAATGGGACCACAGATAGTCAATGTGGTACCATCCTCCCCAAATCCCTCTCTCTCAAGGAATTTACCTTTTCCCAGTTTTCTTTGCCTACTCGGCACTTCAACATCAACTACCTACCCAAACAAAACAAACATGTTCTCAACATTAATAGATTCAGAAATAGCATCAAGATTACCTTGTTCAGAATTTGACGAACCAGGTGCTTCATCCTCGTTGGCTGATTTAAAAGATTCACTTGATGATTCAGAATTATTATCCTTTTCAGCCTGCAGAATTTCCTCCAAGAATCTTGCACGGGACCCAGAAGCCACTGATTTTCTGGCAAGAACCTTTACATGACGACCAGGGGGGCTGGGTTAGGGTTAGATGTGGGTTCGGGAATATGAGGTTTTTCAAGGGTTTAGGTTCTTTCTGGTGATTGAGAACTGTATATAGATGGAGAATTTGCATCTGATTCATAAAGCCCTCCATCATAATCATGATTTGGCAATGAAGAAGAAGAAGCAAGTGGTGGTGAAGGCATGATTATGAGTATTGTTAGGAAGAAAAGAAAAGTGATCAGTTTTGGGTTTGAGAAAAGTGAGATGAACTTGGTTCAACGGTTACTTTATGAAGAAAAGAGTAATGATGACCCTTATATAAGATGTGGCTATTAATTATACAACGGGCAGAATATTTATTCAAGTGGGAGTCTAATAGTTGTAGGAGTGTCATTTATTAGAGAGTTAAGAGTTCCCTACCTCTAGGATAATTGAGTACCGATGAGACCTCCTGGAACTAGTTCATTTAGGGATTAGTACAAAGAATTCGAAATGAACCAAATATAGATAGAATCCTGCTCATGTGTGACTGTAATTAATCCAATAATTGTATGGAGATGAGCACGTACCTTGTTAGTCAGATGAACCAGCATAGATGAACCAAGTTCATCCTATTAAGATCTTTAATTTGCCTCAATTTACAAAGTTAGAAAAACATCATTAGCAACCAGGGAATCATATTAATACATGGCAAGAGAGTATGGCAATAAAGTCATGATGCTGAGCAATGATTAGTCTGGTTGATTATCTATGTTAGTGTTTCTAGCCAAATTTTTTTTCCATTTTTTCTTTCAATTTTTGTTTTTTCAATCAGGTGATTTTAATCATCCCTAATTCAAGCCTGTTTCTCTCAAAATGCTCCCTACTCAGTGCTTTAGTAAAGATATCTGCAATTTGTTGATCAGTAGCACAAAATTCAATTGAGATCATTCCTTTTTCATAGTTATCCCTCAGGAAATGGTGCCTAACATCTATGTGCTTAGTTCTCTTATGATGAACCGGGTTCTTCGTCATACTAATGGCACTAGTGTTATCACAGAAAATAGGAATGCATCCCACATCTATACCAAAGTCCATGAGTTGTTGCTTGATCCATAGCAACTGAGCACAGCAAGAGGCTGCAGCCACATATTCAGCCTCAGCAGTAGATAAAGCTACTGAATTCTGTTTCTTGGTGGCCCAAGACACAAGGCAGGAGCCCAAAAAGTGATCCATGCCTGAAGTACTCTTTCTGTCAACCAGGAAACCTGCATAATCAGCATCAGCATATCCTACAAGGTCGAAATTATTACCTTTAGGATACAAAGGCACAAATCAGTGGTGCCTTTCAAATATCTCAAAATTCTCTTCACTGCAGTGAGGTGGGACTCCTTTGAATTTTCCTGAAACCTAGCACACAGTCCCACGCTGAACACAATATCAGGTCTGCTAGTAGTGACATATAATAGAGACCCAATTATCCCTCTGTATAGCTTCTGATCAACGAATGAACCAGGTTCATCCACATCTAATTTTGTAGCTGTGGTTATGGGAGTGTCTATTTCCTTTGAGTCTTCCATTTTAAACTTCTTGAGCAATTATTTCACATACTTTTGTTGGTGGATTATTGTTCCATTTGAGTTTTCTTGATTTGAAAGCCTAAGAAAAAGTTTAGCTCACCTATCATTCTCATCTCAAACTCACTCCCCATAAGCATAGAAAGATCCTTGCTAAATTTTTCAGAAGTCACCCCAAATATAATATCATCCACGTATATTTGCACAACCAGAAGATCCTTACCTTTTTCCTTTAAGAACAAGGTACTGCCAATTTTGCCTCGTTTTTACCCATGTTCTAGCAGGAATTTTGATAATCGTTCGTACCATGATCTTGGTTCTTGTTTGAGACCATACAGAGCCTTGTCGAGTTTGTATACGTGGTCAGGTGACTCCTTGCTTTCAAAACCTGGAGGCTTCTTGACAAATACATCTTCCTTCAGACAGCCATTGAGAAAGGCACTCTTAACATCCATATGATGAAGAGTGAATTCCATGTGTGCAGCAAATACTATAAGAAGTCTGATTGCCTCCAGTCTTGCCACAGGGGCAAAGGTCTCATCATAGTCAATTCCCTCTTCTTAACTATACCCTTGAACAACTAGTCTTGCCTTATTTCTTGTAACAGTTCCATCCTCATCGAGCTTGTTCCTGAAGACCCACTTGGTGCCAATCACTGATCTGTCTAGTGGCCTGGGTACCAAGTGCCATACTTGACTTCTTTCAAACTGATTCAGCTCTTCTTGCATGGCATTTACCCAATCAGCATCTTGTAGGGCTTCCCCAATGTTCTTTGGTTCGATCATGGATAGAAAGGCATCAAACGCACACAGATTTTTCAAGGATGATCTTGTTTTGATTCCGGATGTCAAATATGTTATGATGTTCTCAAGAGGGGGAGAACTCTAATATCTGTGTGGTTTGAGTACCAGCTGTTCATTCCTAGATAATTCCAGGTTGCATATGTTGAATTCCCCCTATCATGTTGCTTGGGGTAGTTGAATCTGGTCCATTACCTGTTCCACCTTCCATGTTTGCTTCAATGTGATCACTGCTTCTCACTAGTTCAAGCTCCTCGTCTTCTTGTTCCTGTCTCTCAGAAAGAGTGTTAGTTTCATCAACGACAACATGCACACTTTCTTCTACACACATAGTTCTTTTATTGTATATTTTATAAGCTTTGCTATGTGATGAATATCCCAAGAACACTCCCTCATCACTTCTGGGGTCAAATTTTCCTAGGGAATCTTTGCCATTATTATGCACAAAACACTTGCATCCAAAA